>BQNB010022740.1:0-54305 GCA_026074375.1 Tanacetum coccineum | reverse complement strand
CCTAATTTATTTTGTAATTATCTTTATTTTACTTTACATATATATGAAATTAATACAATTAAATTTCGGCTAAAGTATATTTATATAAATATAACTTATTTTCTTGTATAATATAAAGTATTATACTCTTACATAAATTTCATATCTGTCTCATGTTACATTTTCATGATTTATAGAATTAAAATGAATTTTATACATGCTTTTATGCATTTTTATTGCATTAGGGGCGTTTTGGTAATTTTACACTTGTTAAGGTTTTCGGATTTTACATTTAGTGTTCCCGTGTATTCGTGTATTCATGAATTTTAAATTTCGTGTGCTAACTTGTCATGATGTATTTAATATACGTTTTTACTTGTCGTGATTTATTAATATTAAAAGTTTACATTTCATGGTATTTTCATGTGGGTTTTACACCAAATAATTCACCTCCTCCACTTCAAAATCAACCTAAACCTTAAGGTCATCCTCTCATACCTTTAACTTATATATTTGAAGTACCTACTTTCTTTTCATGCTTTCTTCTCATCTATCACGACATCCTCTAAATTATCCGAGAAACACAAAATCACCTCAACTGTATTTCTCATATTTTCTTCTCATTCCTCCAACATATATACTTGGAGCATCTACCTTTTCCTCATTCCTTCAACCAACACACTCGAAGTACCTACCTTTTTCTCTTGCCTACTTCTCACCTCTCATGACCATATCTAAACTATCCAAAGAAACACACAATCTTACCTTTACCTTTACTTCTCATACCTTCTTCTCATTCCTCAAACGTATATACCTAGAGCACATACCTCTTCTCATGTCTTCTTCTCAAACCTCTAACCTATATGCTTCAACCATTATCCGCATAATACCTTTTTGCTTTGACAAAAAAGGGAGAATGGAGTGTAAACGAGTCACTTTTAAACTTTACTATGTGCTATAGTTTACATAGTTTGTCATCATCAAAAATGGGGAGATTGTTAGTAAAAATATTACGATATTTAATCTATACAATCTCTTTATGTTTTGGTGATGACAAATATGTGACTTGTAATACATAACCTAAAGTGCGCAAGTTACTCGTAATCACAAATCATTAATGCATACATGTGCTGCCCAACTGTTATAATATCAACTCGACTAAACAGATGTAGAACGTCCCAATTTCCTGCCAATCTAATGCACATGAAACGTAACATTTCCCCCAGAGTCTGAATCGTACGTTCTGAACTGTCGTCCTGTTCTGTATGAAAGCCGTACTGAACATGAGCCTGGTTCCCCAAGCGTTCTGTAAACCTTTCCAGAACGAGACGTGAACGTGGGATCTCTATCGAATTATATAGCTGAGGGAGTCCGTGTAGTCGAACGATTTCTTGCTGGAACATTTCTGCCAATCTACTGATGGAAAAATCCTTTCGAATAGGAAGGAAATGCGCTGTCTTGGTCAAACGATCCACGACAACCCAGATAGCGTCGTGTTTCCTCTGAGTCCGTGGTAAACCGTAACGAAATCCAAAGATTATTACGTCCCATTATCCAAACATGAATCTCTAATGGTTGTAGTAACCCACTTGCAACGCTGAATTTTCTATCTTAACTTGCTGACTAGACTAAAACTTTGATACGAGATGTTGCTACATCTCGTTTCATACCACTCCACCAAAGTGTTGCTTTTAAGATGATGATACATCTTCGCGAAACCCCTGAATGAATAGAAAAAGGAGAACTATGACCTTCGGTCATCAAACCTCTCGAAGTGCAGGATTTCCGGAACCATAACTTAGTGCCAGCCAAAGGAATGCATCACTATCACATGAAACTCGGTACTGCTTGTCTAAATTCAGAATGATTGACCAGATTATCACCATCGTCCTTTTGAGCTAGCTTAATCTGAAAAATAAGTTTAGCTCAACCCTCAGACTAGCCCAGAAACCATTTTGTCCCCGAACACCATAACACTATGTCCAAACGTTCCCAAATCCGAAAAATCTCTTCTCTACTTGATGCCAGCAATCATACCTGATTTTCCTACTAACGCGTCAGCCACCACATTTGCTTTCCCCGGATGATACTGAATGTTGGTGTCATAATCCTTTAGTAACTCTAACCAACGTCTTTGTCTCATATTTAATTCTCGCTGAGTGAAAATATACTTGAGACTTTTATGATCGGTGAAAATGTCACATGATTCGCCATAAAGGTAGTGTCTCCAGATTTTAAGAGCGAAGACAACAGCTGCTAATTCTAGGTCATGGGTAGGATAGTTCACCTCATAAGGTTTTAGCTGTCGTGATGCATAGGCAATCACTTTCCCATGCTGCATGAGTACACACCCCAGACCTTTCTTTGAAGCATCACTATAAATCTGAAATCCACCTGAACCGGATGGGAGAGTAAGAATAGGTGCGGAGACTAAACGCTGCTTAAGCTCTTCAAAGCTCTTCTCTCGCTCGTCGTTCCAAACAAACTTCTCACCCTTTCGCATGAGCTTAGTCAAGGGTAAGGCCAGTCGTGAAAACCCATCTACAAATCTACGATAATAGCCTGCTAATCCGAGAAAACTCCTTACTTCAGTCACTGATGTCGGTCTTGGCCACTTAGTGATAGCCTCAACCTTCGCCGGATCCATGGTAATCCCTTCTGATGAAACTATGTGACCCAGAAAAGCCACTCTACTCAACCAAAATTCGCACTTGGAAAACTTGGCATATAGTTTCTCTTGTCCCGTAAATATCTGTAAAACATGCGGAAGAAGGTCCTCATTATCCTCTTTAGATTTAGAAAAAACCAGAAATATCAATCGATGAATCCGATGACGAACTTGTCTAAGAATTCATGAAAGATTCGGTACATCAGTCCAATAAACACCGCGGATCCATTCGTGAGACCAAAAGGCATAACCAGAAATTCATAGTGGCCATAACGTGTACGAAAAGCAGTCTTGGAAATATCCTGCTCTTTCACTCGTAACTGATGGTAACCGGATCTTAAATCTATCTTGGAGAAATGTTTAGCACCCTGAAGCTGATCGAATAAATCGTCAATACGGGGGAGGGGATAACGATTACGGATAGTGATCTTGTTTAATTCACGGTAGTCGATACACAATCTCATGCTACCGTCCTTTTTCTTGACGAACAAAACTGGTGCACCCCATGGCGATACACTTGGGCGGATAAAACCTCGCTCCAACAACTCTTGCAACTGATCCTTCAACTCTTTCAACTCAATCGGAGCCATGCGATAAGGAGCCTTGGAGATTGGCTCTGCTCCTGGAATAAGTTCAATGTTGAATTCAACATCGCGAATGGGTGGAATTCCTGGAAGTTCTTCTGGAAATACGTCTTGAAATTCGGAAACAATTGGCTGATCATGAATAGGAGAAACATCTGAAGTCGTATTCATGATAGTAGCTAGGAAACCTTCAACAGCCGTGAGATAATAGAGTACGTGTTCCATATCAGAAATATTTTCATAGATTTTCCCGGTAGGGAACCATGATAAATAAAATTCAGGAGTATGAATATGCCGAATAAACACGACGGGAAAGACAGTCAATCGTAGCAGGTAGCGCTGATAACCAGTCCATACTCCAGGAACTATATCAAAAACACACATGTCTAAAAGAAGGCGCATAAACTGAACGGTCTTTTCATTAAACTGTAGAGGAAGGTCTCTATAACACATAGGTAAATACGAGGGAAGTCTTTCATGGGCGTGGATAACATAACACAATGGTCAAGTGGTACAGTGTCATAGAAAAGACATGAGCAAACTTTTGTCGATATCACAGAATGTTTGCACCGTATCAAATAAAACAAATACTGCACGTCCGAAAATAAATAATGTACCAGTGATGGTACCTGTAGCATTAGCAGCCTGGTCCTGAGTCAGCGCAAAGACGCGGCCTGATGCGTCCGGCTTCTTGTCAGCATAACCGGACGAACTAGCCCCCGTGTTCTTCTTGCAATCACGCTGAAGATGACCAGCTTGACCGCACTTAAAACAAGTACCTGCAGCACGACGACACTCTCCTGGGTGTCTACGTCCACATGTGGTGCAGACAGGGTAAGTATAACCCTCGGACGGTGCCTTGTTTTGCTGGGAACCTGATTCAATGATGGATCGTGAGACATGAATTTTGAGACATATAGCGAATAAACTTGTTATATCAATGAATTACCAGAGTTGGTAGATCGGTGGGACTGCTGACCCCTGTTCCTTTGGTCGCGTCCAGCACCAGAATTCCTGTTATCATAACGTGATGTTAGATTTATATCATAGAGCATATGAGGATGATAAAGATTAAAGATTGGACCTGTTGTTGTCACGGGAGTGATTGTTGCTATTGTTGTTACGGTAGTTACCACTACCGCCCTGCCTGTCTGACCCATGACGGTCATTCCTCTGGTCATGACCCCGGTGACTATTCTGCTGATTAGACGACTGATGCTGGTCCCCACTCTTATGCCTGAAGAATGATTGGGTGGTACATGTTATAAAGGTAGAAAGATAAAACGTGGAATAGGTCGCAGAATTTAATTACTGAAGGTTTACCTCTTGTCTGATCGTTCAGGCCTGTCATAATCATCCCTGTCTCGGAGGATCTCAAAGTTGCGAGCAGCATCTGCAACTTGAGCAACATCAGTAAACTCCATGCATAGGATACGGTCTAGGATCGACTTGTGAAGACCCCAACGAAAGTTCTTGGCCTGCTCCTCTGCAGTGCCAGCAGCCTGTCCAAGAAATCCAGCTATACGGATAAAACGCTGCATAAACTCATTACTGCTCTCGCCTGCCCTTTGGCGAAGAGAATGATACTCTCGCTTTAGGCGCTCTTGCTCAGCTCGAGGGAAAAATTGGAGGAAGAATAACTCCTTGAAATTTGCCCATGACAAAGTGAGAATCCATGCATCTCCTCCTTTGGCCTGCTTGTAGGCCTTCCACCATGGCTAGCGCGTCACCGTCAAACTTATAAACGGCTAACCTCGCTTTAAACACTCATCACAACCCAAACATCAAAGATCTTCTCATGTGAGAGATCCAGTTCTCAGCAATCAACTGGAGTACCGTGCCTTCTCAACGTACGGGGCTTTTTGCTTGTATTAAAGCGTTCCACCAGGTATGACTAGTGACTGGTGGAGAATTCCACCTGAGCCACTAGCACCATTACGGTACTCTTCACGAACTTGTTCACGGATCTGTGGAAGCATAGCATCCACGGCTGCCTGAACGGCCGCAGCGAGTTCAGCATCGGTACGAGTATTCACCATCTGACATTTGCAAAAAAATTTAATGATTAAACGGTTAAAAGGTCAAAACGCGAGAGAAAATAAACGTCGATTCTGAAGGAACCTAATGTCTACCCAATCCTCACAGGTCAAGTTTTAGAGCCTACAGGTCGGAAGCCTGGGCTCTGATACCATAATTGTAACACCCCTCTCTGATGAAAGGCATCACTTCATAACCATGGCGTCATATCAAAGCATAAAAGGCATAAAACATAACTGATAACGTAACAAGGTGGAAAGCCGGAAACAAACATCGGCTCCCATTATGAAGTTTAACATGCATAAACGTAAAGGAAGTTTGAAGAACAAAACATGTGTCCAAAACATAAGTCTTGCAAGTGTCAACGATAATAGAAGGGAAGCTAAAGGGTCTCTTCCTAAGCACAATCTCTCATGCCCAACTCCCTCTAGTTACCTGCCGTAAGAAACATGAAAAGAATACGGCTGAGCATAACGCTCAGTGAACGATAATACTGATAATGAAATAATAAACATAAGTCCTGGATAAGGAATATAAAGCAGCGGAAAGATTCATGAGTGTCATGAGGAACCTGGAGAAATATGTCATAAAGAATAGCAATGAACATGTAAAACATGGTTGTTAAGATGTGACGTATAGTGGAATGTCATAGGTAGCATAACACAGCAATAAGGGTTTGCCCACGAGCTCATATAATCATACATAATAATAACGTGCATACATGCATAAAGTAGAGGGGATGCCTCAACATGTACTAGAGGGGTGACCTCTTATAATAAAATGGGTGGAGGGATCAGCTCCAATGTGATGGGATGTAGAGCACACACCAACCAATCACCATGAACGTGTAAACATGTAAACTAGGATGCACCCATACGCCCCGAATAATAATGGCCAGACATGAAATAAAGTAACATGAAAAGGGACGCCGCGTGAAATCACTCTCAACGCGAAAGAGTCATGACACAGGTGCCTCAAGTGAGTGCATGGTCATTGGTTTTTTATTAACCCCTCCTTAACTAGGTGGTAATGTCACATAAATCATGGTCCAGTGCATATATAAAGCTCGGGAGTGGGACATGAAAAAACATGGATAAATCATGGCAAACAATAGAAATGGGGAAGCATACAGTTCTGGGGAAATAATCAAGAATAAAGGAATGTCCCTACTGAAGGACGAATATCCGAACCTGAGACACATGAACAGGAAAGGAAGAAATAGAAAGATATCACTCCGTCTTCACACGTGCTTACATATAAAGCGCTGTATAAAGTTACATGTGCATGATTTAAGTATTCTTTCTATTTTTAGTACTTTCCATTTTAGCATCTTCCTATTTTAGTAACTTTCCCTTATTAGTATACTTGTAATGTTTCTTAGGATTATTGGATACCATGATTTGTATACTTATATACTTGATATCTAAAAGTAGTAACTTGTCCTTATTTAGTAAGTTTCCAAAAATCGCAGGGTATCTAAAATAGCGCTTTCTAAAAATAGCAGGTATCCATAAATAGTAACTTTTCTACAAATAGCAGGTTTCTATAAATACAGTTTTCCATAAATACAGGTTTACCCGTAAATGCATAATTCATCATTTTAGGTCCTATAAAGTATTTTGAATAATTTAGGGAAACTTAACCGATCAATTTTGGCAAGTTTCGGATTAATATGACAACTTCCCGTATTTTAGGGTTTAACATGCAAAATCAACAACTTACAAGGTGTAAAGTGTAAATATCAAAGTTTCATATTTTATTCAGCTTATACCTTCCATTTTCTGTATTTACAAGTCAAACCCTCAATTTTACATGATTTACATATTTAGTCCTTGTATTTCATTTATTTAATTTCTAATTACATAATATGCATAATTAATCACTTTTAATCCAAAATAATATCAAAATGACATTTTCTACCCCCAACTTATTTTTATCAGATTGTAAAAAATATATTAACATGTCCCTATAAACGATCCCCATAGTTAACCCATAATTTACAAAACAGTTTCCTTGTACTTTAAATACACAATCGGCTAGCAATTAATTACACCAAACCATAATTAAAATTTTCCCCAAAAATTTCAAAATTTTCATACATTCATTAGGCATTAATTAACCTGGGAAAAATATCAAAACCATGACCCTAATTCGTTTAGCAATTCTTTCTTTCCTTTTTCTTCTATTTGCAAATCGGCAAACATTAATAAATCCAAAATAAATCGTTCCAGCCCCTAATAATTTTTCCCCTTATTTTATCTGAGATATATATCATATTAAAATCCTTGAAAAATATAAAATCAATGGAACAAGCTATTTTTCATCCGATTATAGTATAATCCAAAATCGGGATTGTTCGAACATAATATACTTCGGTAAGCCATTTGAAATATCATGGTTATTTTTTCTCATGAATATTTCGAATCATAAAAATGATAATTAGTTATAAAATTAACCTTGATGATTTTTGGTTGATTATATGAATTATGTGTTCGTTGCTTATTTCGAACTAAATCAAACCCACGATACAGTAACCTCCTTGTACAACTTTTCCAATAAAATTATCACCCTTCCTTGAACATTTGAATAGCCTTAGAAAAATGATAAGAAGCTGTGTAAAAATTCGATTCTCTTGTATTGATTTTTTGATGAGCCGTATATTAGTCCTTTAGTTTTAGCACAAATAAATGTAATAGTAAATTATATAAGGAAAAAAAAGAGATATGGGCCGAGTTTTATGAGCTTTTAATTGCCCAAAATCAGATTAAACTTGCCTAATTTATTTTGTAATTATCTTTATTTTACTTTACATATATATGAAATTAATACAATTAAATTTCGGCTAAAGTATATTTATATAAATATAACTTATTTTCTTGTATAATATAAAGTATTATACTCTT
The DNA here is from genome assembly GCA_026074375.1 of Tanacetum coccineum. Classification (NCBI taxonomy): domain Eukaryota; kingdom Viridiplantae; phylum Streptophyta; class Magnoliopsida; order Asterales; family Asteraceae; genus Tanacetum; species Tanacetum coccineum. Next base: position 46,134 of record BQNB010022740.1, on the reverse strand, counting down.
ACATAAATTTCATATCTGTCTCATGTTACATTTTCATGATTTAATAAATTAAAAATGAATTTTTAATAACATCTTTTTCATTTTTATTGCATTAGGGCTTACTGTAATTTTACACTTTATAAGAGTTTCGGATTTTACATTTAGTGTTCCCGTGTATTCGTGTATTCATGAATTTTAAATTTCGTGTGCTAACTTGTCATGATGTATTTAATATACGTTTTTACTTGTCGTGATTTATTAATATTAAAAGTTTACATTTCATGGTATTTTCATGTGGGTTTTACATAGGCTATCTTTAATTTGGTACGTAGCTTTCAAGACAAGCCTTTTACTTTTTGGGTTTCATTTTGCCATGTAATCTTTGGTTCCTTTTCTTCTATCTCATTGCTAGTGTGTTTGCCGTTCAGAAAAATGAAACACTAATATTAGAAACTTTCAGCATTTTGGATTGCATATTTGTTATACAATCTATAGTTGCAACTACGACTCCTTTCTAACCGTTTTTATATACGAAAAAGCTACAAATTACAATTACAATCGGTTGCTAACAACTTGCAAGTATTGTTACTTTTGTGAAGCACAATATATGTGAAATTCCATTAAAGAATCAAAGGGGTCACTATATTATTGTCTATACCCCACAGATTAAATATACAAGACACTATTATATGTAACATTATACAATATTGTGAACCATGCCAATATACACCCGCAACACACCTTGTCCATTACATATATCCGCAGAAGGCTCACAAAAAGAAAGTTCAGTAAAACCAAAGTCCTCCCCACCTCGGACTGGGTGGGAGTTGGGCACCAGGCCGTGAGAATGCACGATCGAGTAAAATCACAGTCCGTGTAAAGACAACAAAAAGTTTCTCTCCTATTGAAATGGTAATTCTAGACATTTGTATCCCAACCGCAAAATGCTCAGTTAATTGATATATCAAATAATCTACTTTACGATACTAAGATATTAGACAATCACAACGATTAGTTACATCCACAAGGTCACTATAAGGTAGTTATGTGCTGTAGTATGGACTTTATATACTCGTGTTATATAAGTTGTTGTACTCCTTAAACAGAAAACAATAACGAACAGATTCTAAAGGATTTTTTTTTGGCTTTGTAAAAGGATCTAGTATTGATTTACTATGATTTGAAAAATTTCAAAAAGTCTAAGAGCACGGGGTATAGTTTCGTGATTATCGAGCTTTAGCCGTAAGAACAAACACCACCATTTACCGCCCATAACACCAAAACACCCCATAACACAAAAAACACCCTCCCTAGTTAACACCATAATTTTTGGTGTTATGATGACCCCACATTTAGGAAAAAGTAAAAAAAAATACACGAAAACGCGAGACACGGTACAGTGTCTCGCGTCGTCGTGTGGTGTTTTCCCGGACCATTTGGGCTGGGGATAACGGCTTGAGACACGAAAACGCCACCCGGGGTGTGGTTCTCGCGTTTTCGGGTGGCGTTTTCGCCCACGACTTGAGCCATGGCGCACTGTACCCTGAGCTCTAAGCTTAACTCGTCCATGCGATGCACATTATTATTATTAAGTTGTTTTTCAAGCGACAATTTTAGAAATGCATATATGTGTTATGAGTACGGAAATTTGTAAAAGTGACAACGAAGATGACACTTATTCCTAATTAACTTGATTTAACTTTATGGCATATTAGTAAAATTAGGACACTAAATCATGTTTTGTCGAGTTTACCCATGTGCACTTATTGCACATCAATTTATCATTTACTTAATAGCCTACTACCCCTAACCTCACATAATCGGCCATATCTTCTCGCACGCACCTCCATTCTTTCCAAAAATTACACCATCTTGATATAGGAGTCACGTGACAAACAAACGTGACCCGTTCTCGCCCAACAGTTTCTACACTGCGACTGACTACTAACCGAATACGAATGGTACAACATAACGACGTGTGCCCCGCGACATTTGACAAGGATGGACTTCCATTTCCCAAAAAGATATTAAACTATAAGTTAAACTTTAAAAGTACACATTGTGAATTTCATAAAATATGCACTCATCCAGTTTCAAATAATATATACAACCAAAATTTTCCCTCTCATCGTGTCGTTACAATGAATCTTATCTCACCATATCAATTTCTTCAACAACGGCAAAATGTTGGATGTTTTTATCAAAGGTTAGAAACAAAGTTCAAAGGACCCATAAGGATTCCGATGAACATGAATTATGTCCATCATTTTCTTCATAGGTTTCGCAATGATGCTTGTGTTCACAAAGTTTTGATGGTATCTTCAGTAACACAAAGTACTTGATTGTCATGTACCATTGAACAACCAGGAGTTGTTCACAAATGAAACAAGACCTCTTTTGGGTTATGACGCCTCTTTAACGGTGATTTTGAAAATATGTGAATGGTTTAGGATGTTAAATATGGTGCTCAAGATGTCAGAGTAATTCTTTTTCAATTTAATTAATCCGTACTGTAAATACAGTACGAACACGCTATGAATGTGTTGTGTATGTATTTAATTTATGTGCACTCGAAAATCAGTCGGTCTTCTTGTAATTATTATTATTTATTAATATATTTAGTTTTTTTCACCGCTTTATTTTAGAAAGTGTTACGAAGGTGAATAATCGCATACATATCCTTGGTACAAAATTTGCAATGCCCGAGTACAATGATTTTTATTTTTTATGTATGTTTTAGATGTATATGCAATTTTGCATCTTTGGAGGGTATATATGCAATTGCCCTCATATTTTTGCCAATTTAGTTGCGAATGTGTTACGAAGTTGTTATGAAGGTGTATCGTCCCATATAAATAGCTTCATAACAATATGCTTTTCATATAACAGTACCTTCTCTTTCATTTTGCTTTTAATATAATCGTACCATCACCTCCATACTCATCCATTTTCATACCAAAAAAATGGTTGCAGCCGCTTCTTCATCCCCTCCACGCTCTTCATTTCCACCACTCCCACCCAACATCCAGAAAATGTACATGAGTGGCATGACGCACAAACTCGTCGAGTTGCATATTAGTCAAATTAACCAACTAAAAGCAAGAAGGAAGTTCTGCTTCAAGACAATCGACTGCGTATGGTACAAAACGACACAAAGAGGAATCAACTAAAAATTGCTGAAGATGAATGTCAGAATGTTTTGCAGAAGTTTGAAGAAACCAAAAAAAAATTAAGGAGTATGTTAATACAAATATTCGCGTAAAACAATGTTTATATTTGACGATCTTTATGTTTTGATAATAAATATAACTTCATACTATGTAAAAGTTTACGTAAACAAGTTATTTAGTCGTAAGTTTTCATACCGACGTCAAATCACTTAAAGTATGAATATGAAATTATAAAGCATTAAGAATGATCAAAGAAAATATTTTGTCATGCATACTATGTTAATCAATTGCAAAGACCCATGTAAGCTTGCTTACATCTCTACTAAACAAATGATTTCAAGTAAACACATACTTAATATATGAAAAGTTGCATTAGTGAATAAGATAAAATAAGATTAACCATAAATGGAAATAATCTTTCCATATCATTGCAAATTTAGCAAATCTTTCTATTTTAATGTTAAAAATATTTTGCTTCTAGATGCTTGTACTAAATTAAATATTTAAGTAGGGCGCGGGCGCAGAGTGTGGGCGGGGCGGGGAAGGGGTGGCCGAGGGGCGGGGTGGGCGGGAGCGGGGGGGACGGTGCGCGGAGTAGTGAGTGGAGAGAGTGCGCGCGTGAGGGAGCGGGGAAGGATTAATACGAAAACCGACTCGTCACAACACCCGTGCTATTGTTTAGTCATAGCAAAGCCACGTAGTCAGAACACTATAAGAATCGCATGACTTCGTTAATTTTGAGGGCCCGGGTCTTTTACCCAAGTGTACGGCCCATACCCAGAGCCCATAGAGCTCACAACACATGTATATAATAACACCCTAACCCGCTTACTGTATCCTACTCCACAGAGAACACAATAGTTGGACATCGTTCATTGACTCTCTAAGAATACTTATTTTATCTTGCGACTTTCCTATCATCTCTAGACATTATCACTTTTCTCTCTACAGGTTAATAGCACCAACCCATCATCACTTGCTTGTTTATGATATCATGTATACTACAAATTGGTATCAAAGCACATGGGATGAATTACCTAGATTATGTGTGCGTTCCATGGTTAGGTGTTAGACAAAATTGGGATTTTTCTGCGCAGGTTTATGGTCTATATTCTTGACACTGACAACCACGCTAATCTTGAATCCACTGTTTATTGATGAGATTCAGTTATGTGCGTCTTCTTATATGTCTTAATACCAATACCGCAATGCTTACTACCAAGTTTGTGCATCTACACGAATACAAGTGCAAATGTCAATAACGTGAGATCTTTAGGTGATTCTTATGTGCTAAAAGCGTTTGTCTCTCTTTTATTTCCGCTCGTACTGCCTTTACTGACCTACTGAGAGAAGCGATTCGCTCGTACTGCGTCTTAGAGTGAAGAAATACATTGCTTTTCGTCTTTGTGTGTACATATTTGTACTAGCTTTTGCGCGTCCTCTTAGACACGGTTCGATTTTGCTCACAATGCTTTTGACCTAGAGGTTGCGTTTTTTTGACTTTGAGGTTGCTTTGGTGATTGCGTTTTGACTACATTTGCCGTTTTGAAGACTTTTGTTGCGTTTTGACTAGGGGAGACTCTGACCAATTTTTTAATTGGTTGCGTTTTAATCAAGTCACAAGGATTTCCCATCTGCGTTTTTCACTAGTTCACTGGGCGTATTTGACTTCTAGATTCTACATTGACTTTTTTGGACTCAAGATACATCAAATTGCGTTTTGACACAACTCTTGCTGCTTTTTTGCGACAAAACTTCACTGCGTATTGATCAAATCTCAATTATTTCCTCATCTCGCCTTTTGACAAAACTTCAATCAATATTAAGCTAAAATTAATTCAACCAAACCAAATCACAATCAAACAACATATCACCTAATCCAACAAACAATCATCACTTTTAACATACAATCACTAATCATTGATTGATCAACTTAATCATATCATAAGTAATCACTATGGCTAATCTTTTAGAGGACATCCAATGTGCCAGTTTCGATACCCGACCACCTATGCTTGATAAGGCTGACTTTGCGTCATGGCAACAACGTATTCGATTATACTGTCGGGGTAAGGATAATGGGGTGAACATTTTAAATCTATTGAATGAAGGACGCAATTCAAGATGGGGACCACAGCGAGTAATTGTTGCTGAAGGAAACTGAAGGTACAATCAATAATTGGTCCTGAAACCTCGATTTATTTCGGATATGTCATGACACAAGGATGATAAGGAAGGTACAATGCAGACAACCACGAGCAACAAACATCATGCTTTCAAGGTCCTACCAAAAGATATCTATTCACATCATTAATCATCTTACACTGATGTCAAAGGACATATGGGACAAATGTGAAGATGCTTATTGGAAGGATCAGAATAAACAAAGGAAGACCATGAATCACAAACTGTAGATGACTTTGGAACACTTTCGTCAGAACAAAGAGAGAAACCATTCACGACTACTATGTCCGGTTTGCCAATCTCATTAATGACATGCGAAACATCAGCATGACCAATGACAAAAATCACAGTTGAACCAAAGTTTGTAAATAACATGCTGCCTGAAATGGGGTAAGAATTTGTTACAGCTGTGAAAACTTAACAAAGGCTTGAAGTTTCAAACTTTGATCAACTATATGATGCTTGACCTAATGCAACACAGAGAGCACAGAGCCCAACTAGAAATAAGATAAGTTGGAACATCTCACACAACAGCACATTTTAAGTAAGTTTATCCTCTTGGCCTTGAATTTTAATGGTTCACCTCAACATTATCATTCTCAGTCATCAACACATCCACCGACATAAACATATATCAATCACCACATTCTGCTTATGTAACGAATAAGAAAATTTATTGTGGAATTATTGATAAATTAAATAAATGATTCAAGAAATAAAAAAATCTTGCGTTGAAAATAAATTATAAATATATAATTAAATAATTAAAAAATATTAGTATTTTGAAAATAATGAAAAAAAAGGATAAATTAGAAGATAAAGAAATGTTAAATTAAAAAAGAAAACAAAGAAAGAAAATTAAAAAAAGAAAACTCGTAGACACAGAATAGAAAAACAAACAAAAAATTAAATCAGCACAAGATATAACTGAGACATTAAAAAAAACAACAAAATATATCGCTAACTCTACTGAGTAATAGCTTTGTTATTCTTTCAATTTTTTTTTTTTTTTTTCGAATGCTTTAATCATTGGCAAAACAAAAGAAAAAATAATATGCTTTTTTTTTTGATTTTAAGCAAAGTTAGAAAATCGCCATACATTATAAATATAATATCTATAAATTTGAATTTTTAGTGCTTCAATATATGATCTTCATTGCGGACACGCTTTATCATATGTAACTGAAGATACAGTTAATTTCTTAATTTGTAATCTTTACTGAACAGTAAAAAAAGATTATCCCAGATTAAGACACCGTCACAATCAGACTTTGAGGATGACATTTCTCGCTACCCGACATTACTCTAATACGATAGAATACTCAACCAACACACCTTCGCTATTACTCACACACCCAGTCACAATACAAAACCTTTCTTCCTCAAACAACAATCAACTCAGAACCACATCAAACCCAAGGAATCCATGCTACAGTACAAGACGGAAGGTTGTTGTTCAGAAAATGTTCAGAGACGAACAGAGACAGAGTATACGGTAACACAACAGCTCGGGGTGCACTGCAAGCTGGGTATATGGTAGAGCACAGAAACAGAGTAAGTTGGAAGCTAATCCGGGTTCAAGCTAGGACAAGCTTACAAGTGCTAACACGCTGTCATGGGGTATGGCGCCACATCTAGCAAGAAAAACTACACTCAACCCATCAGCGTCCACAAGAACTCACTGAATACTTCAAAGACACAGATGTTGCTAGTGCATAAAAAAAGCATCAAGAGCACAAGGGATAGAATCTATGGATGAAGACCAGCTTATGTTTCCTATAGCACGGCTGAGAGATCAGGCACAATGGTCTTGATGACACATGTGGAATATCATCCAAACCCGGATTTCCAAGAGACATATCGACCATTCATGTGGGATAATAATCATTTCTATCTGCATCACTGACTGTTGATGCGTATGAGTATATTACTCTTGATGTTGATTTGAGGCTCCCTACTGGCTCAAACTTCATGTTCATTCTTTGGCTCACAATCTATCATCTGCAGAATACTCCATTTGATAATGAATGCCGAGTCTCGTCTTATGAACACACAACACACCTTATCTGAGGTACATAGTGACCATGACCACTATCAAGATGTTATTCGTGATCATCCATAAGAACAAAAGCGTGCATGCCAACGTCCGATGTACAACCAAACCACGTTGTTGACTTTTCTTATTCTCACACATATCCGATTATACGAGTGATAGTAAACACAGACTCCCTATGATTCTAGCACAATCTGTAAGACAAGCGCTGTGCCGGGTTACAGCTACACAATCATCTTAATGCATATAGGGTTCCAAATGATGAGCGGCGAGATATGAACTATAGGATAGCAATATGACTCCTTATGATCAGTATGTAAAGGAGAACGCAGTACTGGTTGTATAAAATAATGCATCTATGGTTCCAAATGATGCATATGTGATGATAGATAACGATGTGCATAAATCTGATGTCCTATCTGTCTTTCATACACCCCGAAATATAGTAGTTAATAATTCATTAAATGCTAAACTTTCAATATACAAGGAACAAGTTGAAATGTATGAAAGACGTGCCAAGTTTGAATTAACAAAAAGAGAACAAAAGATCGATGAGCAACTAAGAATAGTTATCTCTGGCCACAATATTAAGGAAGAACATTTGAAAAAGGAACTTCATTCTGTAAAATTGCAACTTGTCTCTACCCTTCAACATAACAAGTTAATGGTAGATGAAGTTACATTTTTGAAAAAGGATTTTAATCAGAAAGAAAATAAATACCTTAAAGAATTTTTAGACTTAAAAGCTTTAAAAGATAAGGTCAAGGATAAACTATTCAAACAAGGCCAGTCTATTCAAACATTTCACATGATGTGTAAACCTAGGTCTTATTATGATGAAGTGAATAAGGTAGCTATTGGCTATAAGAACCCCCTATGTCTACATCGTGCAAGGCAAGTTCAGCCTGCCCTGTATAGTGGTCATGTAATTGTCACACCCAATCATGCACCGGCCGTAGTACGTGACGGGGAGGAGACCCTAGAACTTACTAAAATTTCTAGGAAGAAAATGCATGATAAAATGAAAGCTAATGAATGTGTGGATAATAAGGTCAATATCACACCGCCTAATTACTCGAAAGAGAATTTTTTAGCGACCTTCACACCACAGAAACAACTGACCCCGGAACAAATATTTTGGTCTCAAGATATTGTTAAGATGAAAGCTGAAGCTCTCAAAGAGCAGAACACCAGACCTATCAAAGCGTTGACTGTGTATCCTCCAAATACACCTGCAACGCTTGTCCCCAGAGTGCTTCCAACCAAAAGTCAAGTGAAAATTAACATTTTTACACTTAGACAACTTTTTTCAGAATTTGAGAAAACATGTAAAAAGAGAATTACACCAACTGGGATCACTGAAGGGGAAAGGGGTTTTGAACAAACCAAGAAATGTTACCTCACGGAGGTCATTCCATTTTTCAAAACTCTTCAAGAACATTTTGAGGGCATTCAAAAAGCTCTAACAAAAGAAGTTAAAGAAATGAGTGATGCCTTTGATGAGTTGGAAGCTGATCTTGACCAAAGTATTGTTGATAGGAAACATGATGAGATTGAGCGGAAAAACCTTCTTATTGCTAATGATAACTTAATTGCTGATTGTTTGTCTAAAGAAGTGTTTTATGTTGCATCGAATTCTGAGCTTAATGTATCTAGGCTCATAATGTTGTCAAAACCCGTTGTCTGGAACTTGAAGCAGAGCTTTCTAATTTACGTAAGAATATCCATAAGGATAATTATAATGAACTTTTAAACCGGTTTTCCAATCTTGAGGTATATCACCTAAACTTACAGTTAAAGTATCAAAACCTTAAAGATAGTTTTCATAATAAACCGTCTTCATCCGTTAATGATACTCCTGATTTTAACTCTATTTTTATGATCGGTCAAATGCAAGCTTCACTTCAAGGAAAATACAACGTCATCCAAAAGCTAAAAATGAAAATATCTCAACTTAAGGAGACCCGTAGTGAACTAGACCAAACACTTGATTTTAGGGCCTGAGACTTTCAGATCTCACAATTAACTGAAAAGGTTAATGGTCTTCAAGAACAAAATGAGATTTTTAGGGCAGAAAATGCAAAGATTAAGCAGCACTACAAGGAATTGTATGATTCGATCAAGATTACACGTGCTAAGCATATAGAACATATAATTGCCCTTAAAAATGAAAATGAGAGTCTAAAGGTCCAACTAGAGAATACGGCCTCATGTGTCACTACAAATCAGGTTAAACTAAATGTACTTGCACCAGGAAAGTATGCTATAGATGTTGAACCTATTCCCCCTCGCAATAGGAACAATAGGGAAGTTCATCTAGTTTATCTCAGGCATCTTAAGGAAAGTGTAGATACACTTCGCGAAATAGTGGAAGAAGCCAAAGTTGAAAGACCTTTAGATAGATCACTCGCATTTGCTTGCCATTACACTAAGCATTCTCAAGAACTATTAGAATATGTGTTTGGCACCTGTCCAAAGGTCTTCAATCAACAAGATAAGAAGCATGCAAACACCCCTAGGAAAAAGCAAGTTACCTTTGAGGACCAAATTGCAACATCAAGTAGTACTACATACAAACATGTAGAGCCAATGCACACTCAGAAGTCTAATGTCCCTGTGCCTCCTTCTACAGGAGTAAACAGTTGCACTGATGCTAGCGGATCTCAGCCTAGGAGCATACTCAAGAAACATAGGATCCCGCCAGCTAAAAGTGACAGCTTGAAGAAAGTAGAAGACCACCCTAGGACAATTAGATCTAGTCTTAAAACCACGAATCGTGTTGATTCTAGTATTAGCTCTAAGCGTACTGTAATTAATTCGAATTCTCATTCTGTGTGCCAAACATGTAACAAATGTTTATTTTCGGCTAATCATGATATGTGTGTGGTTACTTATTTGCACTCTGTGAATGCATCCCCCAATGTTAAAAATGATGTGCGTCATGTTAAGCAAGTTTGGAAACCTAAGCAAGTTACACAAGTGTGGAAACCTAAACATATCAAACAAATTTGGAAACCAACTGGCAAAACACTTAACAATGTTGGTTATCAATGGAGACCCACAGGAAGAACATTCACCCTAAGTGATCAGTGCCCTTTAACTAGGTTCACTAAACTTACAGGAATGTCAGCCATTGCTTGTGCTAACCAATCGGAACCCAACCAACATTGGGGATCCAATTTTCCAAACTCTCCATCTTCGTCTGTTTTCAAATGCAGGTCGTACAAATCGTCCTTTGGTATTTGGACTCAGGCTGCTCAAAACATATGACGGGGGATCGCTCAAGGCTCATGAATTTCGTGAAAAAGTTTATCGGGACAGTTAGATTCGGGAATGATCACTTTGGTGCTATTATGGGTTATGGAGATTATGTCTGGTGATAGGTAATTTTCCATTCCAGGGTAATACTACGTGGAAGGACTCGTGGGGCATAATTTTTTTTCTGTACGGGTCAATTTTGTGCTTTCGGATTTAGAAGTTGCCTCAGAAAGCATTCTTGTTTATGTTCGTGATACGAGGTGTTTAATTACTTAAAAGGCTTCCCAGTGGTTCTATTTATCAATTACACTATCACGTTAAGACATGATGAAGTTCCCCTCCACCAATTTGCTGCTATCCAAACCTCCAAGAACAAATCATGGTTATGGCACGGCGTTTAAACCACTTGAACTTTGCGTACCATCAATGATCTGCAAGAAAAACCTTGTCAGAGGCTTTTACCAGATTGAGTTTGAAAAAAGATCCACCTATTGTTTCTCGCATGTCAATTAGGAAAGAGCAAAAAGCATACCCACAAACCCAAAACTGAAAACACCAATTTAGAAGTTCTAAACACTCTTCATATGGATTTATGTAGACCAATGCGTGTGCAAACTATCAATGGGAAGAAATACATCTTGGTAATCGTCGATGAATAACTCTTGGTTTACCGTGGGTCAGTTTTTAAGATCTAAGGATGAACTCAACGCGTTTCGTCAAATTCTGAAGCAAAATACCAAGTCGGTCTCAACAAAACGTCAGATTCATCCGACCGACACATGGGGACTGAGAATTTGTCAACAAGACTCTGTATGATTACTATGAAAACTTGGAATCTTCACCAAAAGACAGTGCCAAGGACTCACAGCAGAACGACGGCTTGTCGAAAGACGGAACCGAACTCCTTGTCGAGGCAGCTCGACAATGCTCAATCTTCATCTAAACGCAACCGATGTTGATCTTTTTGGCTTGAAGAGCTGTGGCTACTAGCCTGTTACACCCAAAACCGATCCCATTATTCACAGCACACGACAAAACCCCATATGATTTAGTGCACAAATAAGAACCTGATCTACACATTTTATTCGGGAGTCTTGGTGCCTCTGTTACCCTACACAATGACAGCGAGAATCTGGAAAACTACAACCAAGGCCTGATATTGGAATTATTTCATTGGATTTGTACCGAGCAGAAGAGGTTACAAGAATGCTTACAACAAGCGAACCCATACAAATCATGAGAAACAATCACGTTTCAATTCGATGAGCTACTACGCAAATAATGGCTCCTGTACAATCCAGTCCAGGACTCCGCTCCTAACCTATTGACGCCTGGACCTATCAGTTCAGGGCTCGTACACAACCTGCTCCAGCTATTCTCTATATGTTCCAATCTCCCACAAATAAAGAATTGGAGATGATATGCCAACCCATGTTTGATGAAATTTACTCCACCACGGGTAATCCGTCAGGATTCAATCCCTATGTAGCACAAGACCCGTCATACCTACTTGGTCCATCTATGTCCCAATTTGCTAATGATCCGACTGTTACCATCAGGTAAGTCATTACAGTCATCACACACTGGAACATCATTCCTCTTTGTACATCATGGTGTAGAGGTGAGCAATATGCCAAAATTAATCCCAGTATTGCTGCATGCTGATCCCTAACCATTTGTTAATGTGTTTGCCCCAGACTTATAACCACTGAAGCTTCATCATGCTAGGGGAAAATCAACATACATGAATCCCAATCCCAATCCCAACTCAACCCTCATGATCACATCATGGAACTGAACTGACTCTCTCCACTTGATAACATTCATTGGGAATCCCTCAAGACCGGTATCCACTCGGAAGACACGCTTGCTACGGATGCTTTGTTGGTGCTATCTACAATTTCCCGTATTGATCTCCAAAAGTATCAAACACGAAAAACTTCCAAATCTGCAGCTACTGAAGACTGGCTGGTTTCAAAGCCAAGCAAAATGAAAATCCAAGTAATTTGATCGAGACTGGACGTATGGGAATTAGTACCAACCACCTCCAGACAGTGCCATGATTAATGCTCTCAAGATGGATTATAAGGTTAAGCTTAGACGGGTATGTGATAGGTGTTTGAAGAACAAGCGCACGTCTTTGCAAAGATTCGTCAAGCGAAGAAAGGTCTAGAATTTAAGTAATCCTTCAGCACCATGGGTGCACGTCTAGAAGCATCAGGAATACTCCTTGCAATGCCCGCCCATGCAAAAACATGACAGCTTTTATCAAATCGGACTGACAAAACGCATCTCTAAATGGCGAGCTCAAAAAGAGAAGTCTATTCCACCAACCGGAAGGCATTGTTGACCCAGAAGCGTCACATCATGTCTATAGTCTGAAGAAAGCACAGTTACGGGTTAAAACAGCTCCCACGGCATGGTATTGACACTTTGACAAAGTTTCCATCTGGCACAAGGATTCTCCAAGGGTATCGTCGATCCGACTTAGCGTCATTCTGGAAAACAGGCATAACCACACACTTCATGTTCAAATATATGTTTGATGACATCTATATTTGCCTCGGAACCAAGAGCCCCAAGATTGGTGACCGTTTTTCTAATAAAAGTTCTTTCTAAATTTCAATGTCGATGATGGTCAAATATCATTTTTCTAGGCTTACAAATTTCCTCAAAATCCTAAGCATGTCATTAATCAATTCATAAATATGCAAATGAGATTTAAAGAAAATTTGATCTTTATAAACAAGTGACCACAGTTGACACTCCCTATGGTGAAAGCGAACAAAACTAGATGAGACCTCTCAGGGACCCCTTATTGACCACCAAATATATCGCAGCATGATATTGGGCCCTGATGTACATCACACGTACGAACCTTGACTAGTATTTTGAGCTAGTGTGCATGTGGCTAAGATACAATCTAGGCCCACTAAAAAGCACCTTGAGGCAGTTAACACGGGTCTTTCGGTATCTCCAAGGAACATCAATATGGGTCATTGGTATCCGACAGACAAACCAGCCATGGCTCACACAGATTATGCAGGTTGTCAGAACACTCGCAGAAGTACATACAGGCAGTGCACAGTTTCCTTGGTGATAATTAGTCACTGTCACAAAGTAATCAAACTAGCCACGTCCATTACTCGACACAGAGGCTGAAACAAATCGCGATGTCTGGTTTGCTGTGCCCAAATCCTATGATGAGCGACTCAATACAACTATTGCTTTGCCTTACAAACGCATCCCTCTGTACTGTGACAACAAAGAGTGCCATACACTTTGCTGCAACAAACTTTCAACACGCCAGGTCTAAACACATAGAAATCCGACATCATTTCTTTAGAAGAACAAGTGGAAAAAGGAGTGGTTTAGTTGTATTTCGTGAGACATAGTATCAACCTAGGCGGATATAACTTCACGAAGGCTACTGCCTGAGAACGATTCGAATTCATTCTCCCAAGGCTGGGCATGAAGTGTATGAAGCCGAAGACACTCAAAAGTCTTCAGGATAATCAGGATGAGTAACGGATTGGCTTCAAGTATCCTATGTAAATATGTACATATTTAAACCCAAAAAGAAAAATACAAAATTATAAAACCATCAAAAATCCATAAAAATCAGAAAATAGAGAAAAATAAACAAAATAGTGATTTTCTTCAATTCATGTCTTATGTTTATCGATAACTATTTCGGTCCTAGAAAAATGTCAATCCATTAATGACACACGGGTCTTAAATAAGCACAAACGAAGTTTAAAACCTTCACAACTGTCAAAATGTGCTTTCCAGTTATTCCAATACTGCAACCGCTTTTCACAATGAGGAAAGCACGTCAACAAAAAGACGGCAGTTCCTAACAACGGTTATGATTATAAGCTCTCCCGGGCATGGATTATACTTTAATCCCGAGCAACCTCGATCAAACGTACTTACAGCTTCAGTATATTGATTTCTTCTTGATAAGAAGATAAGTCTTCTTTTGACCAAAAAATTTTTTCTTCTATATTCTTCAAAAATTATCTTTGTGTTACACGTGGGTGAAAAAGGGTGTTTTCAAAACACCAAATCAGTCACTCATCTCAGGCTTCACGTACCCAGAAAAAATTTTAAAAGAGAATTTTCTATCACTCAAACAATGTCCATCCAACAAGCTCTTAAAAATAGAAACACGGTACATTATTTGAGGGGTACAATGTGCTACATAAATATCTGTCAAAATGTTTTTTCAATCATGGAGAAAACAAAAAGTTGAACAGTATCGGGTCATGATTTAAAAGGGAGTTAATGTAGTTTTAACTCATTAACTTCTAGATGTTACTTGTGGTCATACTTTAAGGTTTAAGACAAGCAACATATGGTAAAATAGGAACTTACGCCTTTTAACTTGCAACTAGAAGGACCTAGGGGTGTCCCCACACTAGGTACAAGGTTTTTATAACCCGACAACGAATTTGTATCGCGAAATTATTGATATAGAAACTCAATCGGGTTTAAACCATTATGAAAAAAGTCATTCTAATCAAATCAGAATCCAGTTTTCCGAGACATTACAAATATAGTTTTTTCATGAAATCTCGACCACGTCGACAACAAATACAATAAGATCATTAAAATAGAAATACGGTCTTATGTTTGAGGGGGAGAAAGTGGTTTTCGAAATTATCTTACAACAAGTCAATGGGTATTATATGGAAAATAAGTTTTAACTTAATCGTATAATGATTTGAGGGTGAGTTTTAATTCACTTTAACTCCAAGGTACTCCGTTGTCATACAGTATAATAACTCAAATAGGCTTAAATATAATTTCATGCATTAGGTGTCATAGGCGTAAACCAAATCGAATCAATTTTATCCAACCACCTCACAGTTTTTAGGTTTGTTTATCTCGGAAATAATTTCGTATTTTAGAAGCCTTGAAGTGATGAATATCTATTTCTGATATCATTTAATATTTCCCCTAATATCAATCCACTAAAGCTTATTTTCGAAGGACGTAGAATCTGTTGACAAAAGAGTACACATAGTTCTTGATAACACAGTATGGTGATCCTTTTAGATAGTCCAGTACACCTTGGCAAAAGAAATGTGTTCATATCAATCGGGACTTAGTTGCCTTAGGTTGTTATCATTTCGCTATTTAGCGAGGGTGAATAATTGTGACATCCGGGACTTAGTGACTTTGGTGTTTGCATTATATCATCTTTATCATATAAGGAGAAATTCAGACATCTGGTCCTTAATGACTTTGGATGTTAACGGTTTCGAATTAATTCGTGTACTTCGGATATTCGGCATTACACATCAAGTCTCGTCTTAATGCGGCAAGCAAGAAAGCACCTTGAATCTACCTTAAGAAGGATTGCTCGATTCGGGGGAAGCCTGTGTAAGCTTCTAAATGCAGAGGAAAATTGCTATGGCCACAACAAATTCAACAAACTTTACTAAAGGTCCAGTGACAGGATCTGGTTATTACTCTAGTCGGTTCCCAGATGAACCAATGGACAATTCATGGTAGCTCAAGCAGCTTACTTCTTAATATCTATTAGGAAGTTCATGATGTCTCCAAGATAAGCGAAAACAAAAAGCTGAGAAAACTACAAAACGGAAGCAGTAGTTTTGCAGAGAAAAAGCCATATATGTATTGAACAATTTAACCGTCATCTGCTGAAACTCAGATTCAATCAGTGATGGATGTTTCCATTCATCAGAGGACCTTGATGCCCAACGAACTCCACTCAGTTACCTTGTTATCTCAGTGGTTACTTGAAAAGACAACAGCAACACCCACCACCAACAACCCCACAAGCTCATGCCAATGTGTTTCGACCTCTTGCTGAAAAGAACATTTCAAAAAGGCGTTTAAAGTGCTGTTGGTGCAGAGAAACATAGACGGACAAAAGACTTTTACAGAGGACAGTATGACTAACTCATAACATTAGATTAACCCTGTCCAGGTCCTGTTTTTCATACCATAATCTTGTACTCAATAAATAGTGTGGTAATTAGTGTATGTGTCATTTAATGAATTTTTTAATGAGTTTTCTTCCTCGTTAAACTCCAAATCATTTATAAACTCATCATAACTGACAATAACAAATCCCTCATGTAATTTAGGGGAGCATATATATTGTTTCCAATATCGGCTTGTATTAATCAGACCATGATTTTCTCCTAAATTTCTAACAAATAATTAATCAATTGAATCCTAAATCTCAAAGGGGGTTTGAAATTTTTTTGTTTATTGATCATGGGAGATAATGAGACTTAAAATATCAAATCTGAAAAAAAATGTGATTCTATTAAGACTCAAGCAGGTATTTGGGTACTATCTTCCTCCTCCTCCATGAGCAAACAATTTCGAATATCGAACTGTCACATGTGAGGGGATCAGTTTTTCATGAATCAAAACAATCTAGGTACTAATGCTTTGATGTTTACATCGCCCAGTTGGAACCATTGATTAATTTTTCATATGGATTTTTATGGCAAAGAGAACAGTAACCAAAAGAACCGACCCTGTGATTACATTATCGGAGATTTATAAGGATGTATGGGTTAGGTTACATGTTCCCATGATCCCCCAGAGCCGTGAGGGATCTACCGGGGACATATCACAAGTTAGTGTAGAAGTCCTTAGTTATGATTACAAAAGGATTATGGTGAGAAGAAGGAATAGTGCGTGCTGAGATAGAGGCTAGTAACTGTGTGAATAAACCCAACAAGGTTTAGTAATGAAGTCACGGCAAGCACTGAAGGGGTTAAGAATGAAAAAGAATTGTTTAAGATAAAGGTTGAAAAAGAAAGCATCCCTCCATAAACATTATCATAAGTATGATAACGCGTAAAGGGCTTAAATATAATTTCATGATTAGTTGGCTAGGCGTAAAACTACATTCCGATCCAATTTTACCAACAACCTCACAGTTTAGGTTTTTTTATGGAAATAATTTCGTAGTTTTAGAAGCCTAAATGTTATGATGATATTATGTTTCTGATTCATTTAATATTTCCCCAATTCATCAATCACTTAAGCTTCTATTCGAAGGAGTAGAATTAGTTGACAAAAGAGGTACACATAGTTTTTGATAAGTTATTGTGATTCCTTAATAGTCGTATCATTGCAAAAAGAATTGATGTTCATGGTTCGGGACTTAGTTGCCTTAGGTGTTATCATTTCGGCTATTTAGAGGGTATAATTTGTGACATCCGGGTCTAGTTTACTTGGTAGATTCAATTTATATCATCTATTATCATATAAGTGAGGAAATTTAGACATCCGGGTTCTTAAATGACTTTGTGTTACGGTTTCGAATTAATTGGTAACTTCGGATATTCGTGCTTTACACATCAAGTCTACTTAAAGGGCCGCATGTCAAGAATGCCGTGAATAATACTTAAGAAAGGATTGCTTGATTTGGGGGGAAAGTTGTGGAAGAGCTTCTAAAATGAATAAGAAACAATGCATGCCCCAAAATGTCAACAACTTTCCAAAGGTTCAAGGTGAAGGATCGGTATTGACTCCAGAGGTTCCTGATGACCCAAAAGGACAATTCCTGGAACTCAAGAGCTATACTTTCTTAATCTATTAAGGAAATGTTCATGATGTCTCAATGACTAAGGAAAACAAAGCTTGAGAAATACTAAATGGAAGCACTAGTTGCAGAGAAACAAAGCCGGATTATGTACTGACCAATTTAACTCTGTCATCTGCTGAACTCGAGATTCAATCAATGATGGATGTTTCCATTCATCAAGAGGACCTTGATGTCCAACGAACTCCACTCATTGACCTTGTTATCTCAATGGTTACTAAAAAGACAGCATCAACACCCCACTACCAACAACACACAAGCCATGCTCAAATGTTTCGATGACCTCTTTGCTGGAAAGACATTTCAAAAGGAGTTTAGAAGTACTGGTTGGTGCAAGGAAAACAGAGACGGACAAAAGACTATTGCAGAGGATAGTATGACTAACTCATACTTGATTTAAACCTGTCAGGTCCTGTTTTTCATATCATAATCTTGTACATCAATAAGTAGGTGGTAAGCAGAGTTATGTGTCAGTTTAATGAATTTATCATGAGTTTCGCGTTAAACTCAATCATTTATAAAAGCTCCAAAAAAATATAACTGACACTAACAAAATCCTCATAATTGAGGTGGAGCATATATAAAGTTCCAATAACTGCTTGTAATTTAATACCTGACCATATTTTCCTCCCAAATTTCTAACATATTTTAAATCAATTGAGATCCTAAATCTCAAAGGGTTTAAAATTTTTTGATCTGGAGGAGAGAATGTGACTAAATATTAAATCAGATAAAAAATGGTGATCTATTAAACTCATGCAAGTACTTCCTCCCTCCATGCGTTCCATAACAATTTCACATAATCGAACTAGCACAAGTTGAGGGCGGAGCAGTTTTCATGAATCAAAACAATCGAGTATCGAGATGCCTTTGATGTTTACATCGCACCTACCTTGATTGATTTTTAAATGTTTATGGCAAAGAGAACATACCAACAGACCGACCCTGTGTTTACTTATGGAGTTATAAAGATGGTACTGGGTTTAGGTAACATGTTCCTATCCTCCCAATGATCCCCCGCCAGAGACCCAGAAGATATACCCATGGGCAATCCCTAGATTGTGTAGAATTCCCTTAGGTATATTACAAAAATGAGTTATGTGCGAATAAAGGGAAATATGTGCGGACTGAGATAACTAGTACTAAGGAATAAACCCAACAAGGTTCTAGTAAAAGAAGTCTCGGCAAACCACTGAAGGGTTGACGAAGAAAAAAAAAAGAAAAAATTTGTTAAGTATAAGGGTGAAAAGAAAGCATTCCCTCCCTAAACAGTTGTCATACAGTTAATAACTTAATGAGCTTAAATATAATTTCATATTAGTGGCTTAGGGCGTAAAACTACATTCGATCAATTTTTACCAACACCCACAGTTTTAGGTTTGTTGGAAATAATTTCGTAGTTTAGAGAAGCCTTGAAGTTGATGATATGTTTCTGATTCATTTAAGGATTTCCCCAATCAGTCCAAATCACTAAGCTTATTTCGAAGGAGTAGAATCAATTGACAAACAGTGTACACATAGGTTTGATAAAGTATGGTGATTCTTTAGATAGTCAGACTATCATGCAAGAAGAAATGTGTTCATTCGGTGACTCTAGTTATGCCTTAGTGTTATCATTTCAGGCTATTTAGAGGGTATAATTAGTGACATCCGGGACTTAGTTGCGACTTGGTGTTTCAATTTTCTATATCATCTTAACATATAAGGAGAAATTCAAATACATCCGGGTCTTACTTCGACTTTAGGTGTTAACGGATTTCGAATAAATGTGTACTTCGGATATTCGGAGCCTTTACCCAATCAAGTCTTCTTAATGCGGCATGCAAGAAAGCCGTGAATCTACTTAAGAAAGATTTGCGAATCTCGGGGGTAAGCTTTGGAAAGCTTTCTAAAAATGTAAGAAGACAACTGCTGTGGACCACAAAATATCAACAACTTTCCAAAGGTCAAGTGAAGGATCTGGAGTATTACACTACGTTCCCGATGACCCAAAGGACAATTCTGGTAGCTCAAGCAGCTTAACTTTCTTAATCTATTAAGGAAGATTCATGCGATGTCTCTAATGATAAGGAAAAACAAAGCTAAGAATTACACAACGGAAGGAGTAGTTACAGAAAACAAGCACGGATATGAACTGAACAAATTAACTCTGTCATCTCTGAACTCAGATTCAATCAAATGATGATGTTTCCATCCATCAAGAGGACCTTGATGTCTAACGAACTCCAAATTACCACTCATTTACCTTGATATCCTCAATAGTTTACGAAAAAGACAAGCATCAACACCCACACCAACAACCACATAAGCTCATGCTCAAATGATGTTCGACCTCTTGTGAAAGACATTTCAAAGGAGTTTAAATGCTTGGTTGGTCAAGGCCAATAGAGACGACAAAAGGACAGTTGCGCAAGGACAGTATGACTAACTCATACTTGATTTAAACATGTCAGGTCCTGTTTTCATATCATAATCTTGTACATCAATAAGTAGTGTGGTAAACAGTGTTATGTGTCAGTTTATGAATTTTTCATGAGTTTCTCGTTAAACTCCAAATCATTTATAAACTCAGTCATAATAACAGACACTAACAAATCCCTCATTACTTTGAGGGGGAGCATATAATAGGTTCCAAAATCGGCTTGTATTTTAATCAGACCGTAATATTTCTCCCAAATATCTAACATAATTTAAATCAATTGAGATCCCTAAATCCAAGGTTTTGAAATTTTTGATCATGAGTAGAGAAGGGTGACTTAAAATATTAAATCAGATAACAAATGTCTATTACAGACTCAAGCACAGGTACTCCTCCTCCATGTGCCAAACAATTTTGAATATCGACGCATAACAATAGTTTGAATAGGGGAGCATTTATTGAATCAAAAAACAATACACGAAGGTACTAAATGCTTTGATGTTTACATCGCCCGAAACTTGATTGATTGTTTCATGTTTTTAAGCAAACGAACAGTACCAAAAGACCGTCCTTTGTTACTTAATAGAGTTATAAAGGAGGTAACGGTTAGGTACAGTGTTCCCATGATCCCGCCAAGCGGAGGATCTACCCAGGGACAATCCACTAGTTAAGTGTAGAAGTCCTTAGGTATATACAAAAAAGGAGTTATGTGAAATAAGGGAATATGCGGACTGAAGATAAGCTAGTACTCGGAATAAACCCAACAAGGAGTTCAAGTAATGAAGTCTCGCAAGCACTGAAGGGGGTTTAGAAGAATGAAAAAGAAATGTTAAGATAAAGGGTGAAAAGAAAGCATCCCTCCTTAGACATAAGGCCAAAAAACGGGTCAAACATATGCTGATCAGAATCGCATGGTTGATCATGTGCTGACAATTGAAGATAAGTATCTTGGACCCAGTGATACCTGCAACAACCCTCCCTAGCTACTCAAGATCCCTCAAAGGATTCTTGTTTATCATTTCTCACAGAGACTTCAACACAATTCTATCGTCATTCTCACTTAAAGAGCAATCCCGATTAGTCGATATGAAAAGGTAGGCAGTCCTGCTCCAGCCTCCCGACTACTAAAACCAAAAATACACTATTGAGTCTAGAGCCATAAGATCATCCATAAATCTCGTTAGGACACTAATCACAAACTAATCTTGTATCTTCACAAACCACACTGTGACAACAAGGGTAAAGATCTTAAGAGTCCTACGCATTATCCTGCGTGTATTGCTAGAACAATCCGAGTGATACGAAAGTACTCACAATGAAGATTGAAATCCTTCTAGAGCCCAACATCAAACAACTCTTGGTAGTGACAGTGAGATCCACTATGGCGTAAACTTGTGACAATGGAAAGCACAGATTGTGTGCGAATTCTTATGAATCAAGCATTTGTTCCATTCATTGGATTGACAAATAGCTTTTGAAAACGACCTTCGATGTGCTCAACAACTGATTATTCTAGCACATCGCAGTGTAGAATCTTTCAAAACACATGCGTTTCTGAAGAATTTGATTTTGAATTGCTATAAAACACGTATCGATTGTGTCACAAAAATACTTTCTCTCAAGTAACACTTCGATTGAATTTTCAAATCAAAATTTTTATCTTTAATCGTAAGAACATTATCTAACCCGATAGATTCACTCTTATCGTGCTGTCTGCTTTGAGACGTTCCGATAAAGAGAACAGGCAAGTATGGTGATTCTGATGGCTGTACATTTGATGATCCGATACTTATACTGGAAATCCTGTCAAGGAGATTCCTCTTAAGAGGAATCTACCTAGATTCACAGGTTCGTAGATCCTCACGATCCGGAGGTTAATCCAACTAACTCAGGCTAATGACAAAGCCATATCCAGCTACGACAAGCTTTATTGCGAACTGTTTATGTTTAATATATAAGATTCACCTTGAACAATTGATCCGGAGGCTTGGTAAAATGGAAAAGAAAAGTATCCATATTATTAGAAAGAAAAGAGAAGAGATAGAAAAAAGAAAGAAGAAGAGTGTTATGTGTATGTGGGTGTTTAATAAGAAAAAGGAACCACACGCAACACTCACAACTACAAAGTGACTCCTACCCCTCCATGGAATATGGGAGGGAGTATTTATATCCCGATATTCGACCTACTAAACTAACCCGACCCGACTATAAATGAAAATGTAATTCCGATTAGTCACCATATTTTAGGGCTAAACAATCTTCCCCCAATATGTGGAACTTACGAATTACTTACAATGTTTCCCTAACAAGTAAAATAACAACGAAATATAGTCTTCCAAAGCCTTCCACGGGCTGAAGTTGTCTTACTGAGTTCTCCTCGTCTTAAAACTTGTATTCCAAGCCTGATCTTCATTGTCTTACTTGTTCTGAACCATTTAGTATGCATGATTGGATTAACTTCCCCCCAATTCATGCAAGCAGTGTCTTGAAAAGTTACTTTCTTCAAGACTGCCTTATTTGGGGGCGAAGTTTTTTCTGAATGAGCTTCCCCTAAACCAACTCCCTATCTTAAGCAGATCTGAAACAATAATGGAGCTTGAACAATCTTCTACTTGTCATCAAAGTGCAGCAGCGGAAAATTTTAGAAGGGTTTCACACACACACAACGACCATTGCTTCTTGTCCATCAGCGGCATGGTGAATATTCGTTTCAGGTGCATCGAGAAATCAACAACTTTTCATCTCACGTCTTCGATAATACTTCAATAATCCATACTAAACATTTTAGGGCTAACCAACTTCACCCGGAAGTATGACTATGGTAACATCAAGGTTCAATTAAATACCTCAGATGTACACATTCCCCCCATGATGAGTTGCCGAACTCTCGGAAGCATCATTGTCGGTACGTCATAATACTCGAGAAGTTCTAGTCATAAGCACAAATCCATGATAAACAAAAGAATCATTAACCCTTGACTTCAGAACCTAGAGGAGATGAACAAGAATCAGAACACTTGGGTATAATCAAGGCTTGATGAATGAATGTCATTCGAAGAACATTGAAGATTTGGAGCTTAGACCTGTAAGTAACTTTGTCTTGGAATGCACAAAATAACCCGTGAAAGTGGCTGATTACATCTCAACCTTTAAAACTCTCTGGCTAACTTACCAACCTCGTATTCTTCAGGCTAATTTTTGTTAATCACATGTGAAGTAAACACCCGTTATACCACAACTTGAACTGAAGTAAAATCCCCCCAAATGTTGTTACATAATCTTGCATTCTATTGTTGATTGAAGAACGGTGCAAAGAAAATCTCTAAGTACCTCTATACTCCATCAAATATAAGAGTACAAACACCTCTTGAAATTATCCACAATCGACATCTCGTGTGACACTTGAGTACTACAACTAACACCTTTAAGTGACTAGTTGTCCAGGTCTTCTATCCAACCACCCCTTGACCGCTTCTGGAACGATATAATCCAATCTTATCATAAATGTATATTTCAAGCAAGTCATCATCGAAGAAAATAGAAGAAAGTCACGATGATGAAATAAGTAGATCAGCCTTTGAGAAATCCAAATTCAATTGCAAATAAGGGAATACCAAATGCCCCTTCGTAATCACATGTCATCTTAATCCAAATCTCACGCCATTTTGTCATTAGTGAATCTTTTCCAGGATTCGTATTTGGATTAAGTGTTGGTTGTTTGTGTGGTGTGTGTTATGGTTGATTGTGTTTATGAGTCTTGATTCTTGATATTGCGGTGTTTGTATGCAATTCACGTTTCACCACGGAAAAAGATTTTTACTTTACACCGTCTATGATAAAACCGATAAAAGGATTAACAGGTATTTTTAACAAATCAATAAAAATAACCCGTGAATGAATTATTCGGACCTCAACCCAATGATTTAATGTCAAAACAGATAATTTTCTGCTAGAGGTTACCAGCAGAGTTGTTTTAACTAACACTAGGCTCCACCAAAACTGAAACGGGCCAAAAAATACAGATGGGGGCCGCGAGCTAAAACAAAAACAAGTGTAACCAAATTGTCCAAAAAACTGAAAATGTCAATAAATCAAAGATAAACGATGGTTTCAGGGCCTCGAAAAAATCCTTAACTAGCTAAGGTTACAAGCGGATCCGTTCTCTGTATTTCTCTTCGATTTGAGAGTCCACGGGCCTGAAACGCGACTTACGGATCAAAAGTTAAGGCCGTTTACTGAAACCACTTCTTCACACAAGAACTCAAATCAAAAAAGCAATGAAGAAAAAAATTGAGCAGAGTAAACATTTTAGTCAACCACGCACTAGTGGTCTTAAAACGCAACCTGAGTCAAAACCGCAATGAACCAAAACGGCAACCAATGCAAAACGCAATGAACCAAAACGCAACCAATGTCAAAACGCAATGAATGATCAAAACGCAACCAATGTCAAAACCAATGAGTCAAAAACGCAGTGAGTCAAAACTCAATGATCAAAACGAATGAGTCCAAAACGCAATGATCAAAACTAACAAGAAGTGAAGTCAAAACGCAATCAAAGAAAGGAAAATCAAAACGCAACATGAATTTTGCCAGAGAGTCAAAACGCAACGACGAAAAATACGATTTTTTCCACCAAAAATCGCCTTATAATCACCCTTTTTGACCTTTTAACCCTTGACTACTCTCTTCACAATTAGCTACCCTATCCTAGATCCTTGCTTAATCAACATAACCATTCACCACATTCTATAAGCACAAAAATTCGGGTTTGATTTTTTTCTATGACTTCTTTTTGACCACAGAATTTGACTTGTTGTATCCCATCAAAAATCAACCACGAATCACACGTAGCTCTGAAGCTCAATTTTATATAGATTCACCCTTTTGGAACAATGATCCGAGGCTTAAAATGGAAAAGAAAAGTATCCATGGTTGGGATTTAGAGAGAAAAGAAAGGAGATAGAAAATAGAAAAGAAGGAGTGTTTGTGTAATGTGTGTGGTTTAATAGAGATAAAAGGAACCACACACACACTCACAACTTTACAATATGAACTCCTACCCTCCATGGAAGTATGGAGGGAGGTATTTATAGTCCCGATATTTGACTAGCTAAAACTAACCCGACCCGACTATAAATGATAAATGTCAATTCCGGATTAGTAACCATATTTTAAAGGGCTAACAATTTTAGTTACAGGATCAAGCAGAAGATAGAGAGGGAGATTACCTCGTTCCATGTGGAGTCAATTCACCACGCACAATGCTCACACTTATGTTTCCAAGTTAAAGACGTCTGACAACTGAATGATCTACAACACAGCCTTCCGCAACTCAAGAAGTAGTATCCTGATCAATAATAGTGTGAGCATAGCGGGGAGCCGAAGGTCACAACATCACATAAGTAACACTTCAACACAACAAGGATGATTAAGAGATTTACTGTGGCTGATGATCTCAAAGAAAGCTCGAAGATCACACAAGTCTAAGGAACAAAGTTCAAGGATCACTACATAGTGTACAATGATCTCAAAGAATGAAGAATCAAAGACTACGAGCTACTGACAGAAGGTCGAAGAACTAGAATGCTATTATTCAAATTGTATTTTATGGGGTGACCTCCCTTAGGGGGAGATTACTTAGGATTATGAAAAAGACTCGGTCACTAAATCCCCGTGTATGTTTTCGTAATAGCAAAGCATCGTAGTTAGAAAGTAAGGAATGAAACTTTTCGGTATTACAGGCGGTCTTTTACCTAAGTGTTAAGCCTATACCCAAGCCCATAGAGCTCACAAACACATGTATATAAACCCCTTTCCAGCCATGGGAAGGGGTTGGTTGTTCATTTAGTGATAATACATTGTCTTGTACTTTCTCTCTCTAGAAATATCACTTTCTCTCTCTACAATTAAGATGCACCCATTCAATCTCTTGCTTGTTTTTATTATCAATGTATACTACACTGTACCTCTGAAGTCAAGCGTAACAAAAGCTAGTGCAATATAGCCAACATGTGTCCTGTTTATAAAACCGAGTAACATGGCCAGAAATGAGACAGGAAAATCTGGAAATGAGTTAACCCAACTCCACTATAGAACAATCAGAAACAACAAGATCCTGCACCACCCTCAGAGTCTGGTACTACTAGATGTTCAGGGTATGGTACCTACAGATGTTCAAGGTATGTACCTACAGATGTTTCCAAGGTCTGGGTAACCAATACTGAATGTATCAACATACAAAATCTTCTGTGGTCTTCCTGAATATGTCATACAAAGTTTCTTAAATTCTTGTTTTAAGAAAGAGAATTATTGTTGCGCATCATCATAAGACAATTAAATAAAAACAAACATAAAAATATTTTTGTATGTGCATAATTGACATTAGTAAAACCCAAATTTTGCAATAGTTGTTCTTGTCATGTACACATTAATAAGCATACTTACAAGATTTGCACTCATGTAATTGTGTGCAATTTGAGTTCTAATAAATCTCAATAAGCATATAAGTGTTCAACTGTACATTGTGTAAATACTTGCTCGGTTGTGAAAACTTGAGCCACTTATCTTCAGAGGCTCTCATGAGCAAAAACCCATGAACTAAACATTAAGTTGTAATTAGTTTAGTGGTGGAAGCTCTCTAAAAGAATAACGATTATAACTTCAGTAAGAAAGCCAATTTAATGTCACGCAATACAAATACAAAACTGATCGAAAATGAATATCTCCTAAATACTCTAACACTTGGTGTTTGGCATCACACCATGAAATTAATCCATCTTCTTACATTTCATAATGTTTTGTTTAAAATGTTTACGTATTGTGTCAAAGTCTTGTTGAAGTGTCCAATCCCAGAACATATACTGATAAGGCTAATTATCCACATACTACGTATGACTTTGCAATCAATAGGAACATGCTTTTAGCATTATCTAAATCATTGATTGTTTACAAGTTTTGGCTATGATCTTATGTATACTGCACAGGGGACGTGTGTAACATAGGTGAATATTCTTGGTTGAGCATCCAAAGCCCCAGGACATACAACAGTGTTAAGAACTCAACACCATTCAGCTGGGCAGATTTGATTAAATATAAATGATCCTAGGAAAGTGTCTATATCCAGTGAGGGCTTCTACCCAAAAGGTAGGTAGGAAGGTTGCACTGAAAAAGTAAGGTTTCGAAATTAGGTTATCTGATATACAACCAAGCTTACAGAACTTACATTTTGTTGGGATGTTTTTAGACATAAAAAACGAAACTGAATGCCATTATCAGCAAAGAGTTTATGAAAGTTACGGTTATCGAATTCACCACCATGATCACACTGAAATGAACGAATTTCACACTTGAACTGAGTACGAACATAGGTACGAAACAATACAAACTTAGACCAAACATCAGATTTATTAAGCAAAGGATAAACCCAAACGAACTGCGAATAGTGATCTAAAAACAAAACATAATATTTAAACCCTGAAAGACTCGAGTGAATAATTTCAAAACAAGAAGTAACGACAGTAGTAGAACTGATAAACGGAAGCCTCATGTGTTTGCCAAGCTAACAAGCATGACAAAGCACAAGAGGTTTCTCCTTATTACACGAAATGAAATTATTGGAAACAAGGTGATGTAGCACTTCACGTCCTGGATGTCCAAGACGCTGGTGCCACGTATGCTGACTAACAAGGAAAACATGAGGAATCGGAGATGGCGTCGTGACTGGGTAAAGATCCCATGTGCTATCGCATCGGAGAAGCACCCGACGCGTCATGAAATCCTTAACGCAAAAACCAAACGCGTCGAATTCGATAGTGCAATTATTGTCACGAACAAATTGACGAACATATTTTAATTTAAATTTTTGGCAAAATACTATGGCCCGTATTAGTGACGGGTATAGAATGACCGTCACCAACCGAGATAGACGGATACATACACATATTAAAAATTTCACTAAGACTATTAACTGAATTATTGAGATGAGAGCTTGCACCTGTATCCATGTTCCACGCACCACTAGATAGGTATTGAAGCGTCTCGGTATTAAAGGCATGCGGAAGAGTAGTAGCTTGACCCGAGAGGGCTGTGGTCCCCGTATTCTCGGACTGAACAATAGGCTGACCATCTGTAACCATTGGATGGGCCGATAGTGGAACAAACTCAATTGGGCACATTTGCGTATTATAAGCGCTGACGCTGGGTGAACATTAGGCCGCTTGTAGCCAGGTTGTAATGCCGAACAAAGATGGCCATGTAGATTAGAGTATAATATGGTTGGGCCTTTAATGCGATATGTTACAAACCGGGTGGAGAATAAGCGGGCCGGTTGATAAGCATAGCAGGTATTCCTCGGCCAACGTGGTTATAGTGATCCCCAATAACATTCAATGGTAAAGTTATGGGCCATGAACACCAAATACCCCAATTGATTTATTAATACTTAAGCAATATATATCATTTGTGTCAAGCCTAGTATATGAAATAGAAGTAGTTTCTTGACTGGTCATGGTATTGAGCACGTGTAACAGAAGGTTTGAAGGGTTTGATGTTTAACTGTGACGAAACAAAAAAGAGAAACAAAGAAACGAGTTTGTTACCTTTAATACAAACAACTTAACCTCGTGACCTTGCACGAAGAACTTAAACAATCGTGACCTTGCACGATGTAACAAAACTTGTGACCTTGCACAAAGATTAACACCTGTGACCTTAGCACATGATAAGTGTTAAATTGTATATAAAAAATACCCAGGATTTTGCCAATAAAAGCCAAAAATATGCCAAAAGATGGAAATATTGTGCTATTGTGTCTATAAATGTGCAAGGAAAAGGAATCAAAGTCAAAAAGAGACAAAAACGAGCAAAAACTGACAAGAAATGGAAAAGACAAGTGATCAGAGGAAAGATATCAAAGCCGGGACCAGCCTACAAAAGGAAAAAGTCAAAAAAAGTCAAAGAGGTCAAAGGTAAGAAAGTTTAGTCAATTAAGACTCAATTATCAAGTGCAAGGACCAATATTGACAAGTTCAAGACTACTAGGGGCTTATTTTGAAGTTTTTAAGTTCAAAGGGGACAAATCTTGCAAAAGATAAAAGTTGCTTTTTAAAGAGGAAAAAAGAGATAGCAACTACAAGGGCCGGAATTGACAAGTTTCAAAGTCATTTTACACTACAACTGTGAAGAGAGAAACACAAGGGCTAGATGTGCAATTTCTCCAAAGTTTCAAACCAACACGCGGGCAACGATTCCTTCCCCTAACCACTCTTATAACATACCTTTCTCGTCCAAAAAGTCTAAACAAACCAACTTCCTAAATCCCTTTCCCTGTTTCTCCCATCAACCCTACCATCGTATTTTTAACCCAGAGTCCACATCATTCACACACGAGCAATATTCCAATTGGTTTCACACACATCATCAAAGACATCTAAGGGGCGGCCAAGATTCAAACCAAATGAGAATCCAACGGCATATAAAGGATATTAAAGTGTCTTCATTCTATTTTCATTTTTCTTTCACTATAAATAGAAGCTTAATAGCTAGGGGAGCATGAAAAACTATTTTTTAGAGGGAGGGGAAACTTCTAGCCTTTCAGGAGCGTCTTCAACTTCCATCCTTAGCCCTTAGATTATAACAAACTCCAATCAATCCAATTTGAGCCCTTGATCAACTGCCACGTCTCAATAGCCAATGAAATGCATTAAGATCGCCAGCGTGTCAAGTTAATGTCAGATATGTCAGAATTCCTTCTAGAAATAAGGGGCGTGCGTGGTGAATGATTGATTTTTACCCTGTGTGTGTTCGTTTGTGTAAATGTAAAAGAGGGAGGGAAAGAGGATAATGAATAGTAACTCTGACCACGTGTTTGACCCTGTGTATATATCATTTTGACTTTGGACTTAGGGAAATGGATTTAGGCCTGGATTGGATTAAGGATTTGGGCCAGGAAATGGATTTAGATTAATGGATTTGGTATTCGGACTTGGTATTGATTTTATAAGACTTAGGCTTATATTTTGGTATTGAATAAACCTTCTAATGATAATGGCCTTGACCCGGGCCTTTAAAACGGGGTACGGGTTTGGACATTAAAAATGAATATGTCTTCGGCTTCGATTTTTTGCACTCTTCCGATCTCGTGCCCGGCTTTGTCCATTTTGCTTTATTTTTGTCCTTTTTTGATATATCCGTTGCCTAAAAGACACAATTGACAAAACACACATATACAATGCATTTTTCATGTGTTATTGGTCATTATTGGTGTTTTTAGCTTAATATTAAGAAATAAATGATATGTGTTTAACACAAACACAAGCATCTAATTCCGACAATGGAGCTATATTAAGAATAATAATCCCGTAGAGCACTGAACACTTGACGATACAAGCCTACCAATTTATCCCCAAGTATTACTAATCAAAGTTACAACAACAGAGTATCCACCTTCTTTCCCAAGAAAAAAACCCATAGGATGTATTAGGAAATCGTTCACTAATAGGAACGAATAGAATCCACCGAACAACCACATTAATCCCATTATACCCTTGGGAGTAAAACAAAGTACGAACATTGCCACTTTCTTCCGCTTGTTTATCATAATATTAGCCAAAAAATACAAGACTTACCAGGGGCATTACAGCGTAGGAAACGCGTAAGAATTGGGTGGAAAAAGATTCCGGAACTGTAGTATCTTCCAAAGAACTTAACTTATCCTTTTCCATCATCAAGTCAACCACCGTAGGTAGTATAACCAGTATGACATCAGTCCATATTCTCCACCCCTGTGTATAACCCGAAAGCAACCGTTAACAGTGGGTACGACACCATCTTTGGGCTATCCTCTAAGAATCGCAAAGTTTTGCATCCTTCTCTTTTACACCTCTCCCACCCCCACTCCCTTTTAGACTCAAGAAACCATGCTCCATGTAGCAAACCAAAACACAGACTAGCAACCCACAAGTAAACCTTACTTAATTACCATAAACCAAGAAGACAACGGCAATCTTCAACACCGAGAGAATCATAAACCCTAAAACATAAAGGTCGTTTAGATCACCAAGAAGTAATCGTTGGATCTGGGAGAAAAATCCAAGAAATGATACGTTTTTCAATAACTTTCTCTGCGTGATGTCGAAAACTTTAAACTTGTCATCTTCGTCAAATCCCGCTACACCTTAATGAGTTCAACTTATCTTCTCATCATAAACGTACCAAGGGCATGATTTCGGGGAAGTGGGAAACGTTGAACAAAAGTTCAACGGTATCTTCAAACGTATAAGACGTATGAGTAAACGTGGTGAAAACGAGGTTGATCTTTTGAACCATGTATGAACTGCGTTTAAGGACGAGAAAAAAAAAATTAATGAAGAAGATGAGGTTTCTTGAAACCAGCGGAATGACAGAGGAGAATGCCTACATCATTAACATGCAAAAAGAAGAAATCCGTAAAAGCATATATACGTGACAATGTAGTCGTCGACGTAATTTTTCTTCGTAATCTTCTTTTTCGTGTTATTTAATTTTTTTTTTATTATCGTATTGTAATTTGTATTATTATTTGAATGAAATTAAAATTAGTGAGGTTTTAGCTTAAACTAACAGGAAGACTATTTATCTCATGTACTTATTGTTGGATTATGACCATATATGATTAATATATGTCCGGAAATATTCTCGAGCCTAAGGGGACACACACGTTTATATGTTAAATAACATAAAAATATAATTAAGTTAATTTAATGTATAACAAACGAGCGTTTAAAAGTAAACGAGTATTAAATAATTAGTTAAACGTTTAATGGTTGAACGTGAGGGACCTAATTATTTAAAACCGAAGTTTAAAGGGTTGTTTTTATTTTATCCTTAGTTTGCAAGAGTCGAATCCCACAAGGATTAGGGTAATAAACAATATAAAAATATGATTATATGTATTTATTATGTGATACTTGAAATAAACTCAAAACCAAAAGTCATTGATTGCTTTCTTTCAACGGTTTACAAAAGTATTTTATAGGGAATTTTGGTTTTATATTTCGCAAATCAAAACAAAAACTGGACACACCCTATTTGGCTTAGTTTAATTCGTTGTCACTGTCTTAGTGATTTCTTGTTCGTAAGTTATAGATTCAAGAGACTAAGAAGATCGTTTGTTATACACATACTAGTACTAGCATACCCTACGTTTGTAAAGAACGAAAGTGTGTGGGAAGCTTAAGGAATCATACCTTTGATTTCTAAGTGGTTACGCGTTGAATATTATACACACGCGTATATAGAAAGAACGTGGTTTACGGTACGCTTTAAACGTTGTATCGTTTTTACGTGCTAAAAGGAACAAATGTTTCTATCTAGTTAATTATTGTGTTCTACACGTAATCATATTAATCGCTGCTGAACTCGTGATCCTTAATATGGAACCCTTAAAATCTAAAACCCCACACTATATACCAGTGACTATTTGGACTATGCAACCTCAAGATCTTACTAATAATATTTTACCGGGGTAAAATTCCCCTTTACCCAAAAAAAAAAAAGATCTTACTAATAAAAACCAATTGGAACATTTTGATAAGCTAGAAGAAGAGAAAATAGTTGAATCGACTAATATGACAACAAACAAAAGAGGTACTGTACTAAACTGAGCAAAGCTTGATCGGTTTATTGTCTCAAATAACTTCCTCTCAACATGGCCTAACTCTTTTGTTATTGTGCTCCCAAGAGACCCCTCGGATCATTGCCCAATAATTAATAAAACTCAAGTCGGCGATTATGAGCCCATTCCATTCAAGTTTTTTAATTCGTGGCTTTTAGATACTGAGCTGTCAAATATTGTTACTAACGATACAATTTAACTAAACAACCACTGTCATTTGGTTTTATGCTATTGTTTGAACTTTCTTTGTATTCAGGGTGATACATTCAACTTATATTGCTATAGTGTTTATTTACAGGTTTCGAATGTCGGTGACATCTTTACTTCTTAATCGCAAAGGTTAATTAATC
Organism: Tanacetum coccineum; assembly: GCA_026074375.1. Taxonomy (NCBI): domain Eukaryota; kingdom Viridiplantae; phylum Streptophyta; class Magnoliopsida; order Asterales; family Asteraceae; genus Tanacetum; species Tanacetum coccineum. Next base: position 12,469 of record BQNB010022740.1, on the reverse strand, counting down.
ACCTGAATATCCTTACCTGGACCAACGATTTGGTTATGGAGGGGAGATTGGTTTTGTCCTAGTTATCGGGCTTTTTCAATGTGTGTTTTGTGCAAATGATTAATTGCATGTACTTTTAGGATTTTGATATTTTGCAAATGGATAAATGTGCCACTGGTTCAAGTCAGTTATCGGGCAGATGCAAACGGATAAATGTAAATGCAATTGCGGAGTGGTGTAGCATCCAGATGTTGTTTTGTGACCTCTTCTTAAAAAGATTAATTGCATGTACTTTCTTGATAGTGTTGTTATTTCCCGTAATCGTTTGTTATTCTTTAAAAAGAGGTTTTGTTTTTTCCATCTTTGTTAGAATATAAATAATTTAATACCACATGTAAACTCTAGTATGTTGAACACAATTTTATGTCTGCAACACGACAAAGGATGAAAGATTAAGGTAATCTTGGACAAATAGTTATCTTGATCACTTGTTCTAAACACACGTGTTATAAGTGTTTTTATTCAGTGAAATCAAACGGAAATAATTTGGCTAGTTAGTAGTAACAATAATTAATAGCTATATCAGACATTGTAAGTTTTTAAAGCACAAGCAAAAACAATTCAATTAAAAAAAAAAAAAAACCGCTGCCAGGACTCGAACCTGGGACTCCTCATTAAGGGGAGCCGATTAAGCCAATTGTTTTGGTTGGTTGTGCTACAGCGGTATTTGTTGATATTATTTACTTTCAATTCTATTTAAATGAAAATCACAAAATGTCACCATACAAAGCTCACTGTTTAGAAGAGTTCTGTAGTAATTATCCGAGTTCAAGGAAACCAATGTGGGGAGTGGAGTTCAATTTTTCTGGTGATGAACTTCCTGTAAAGGTAATTATCCTAGTGTTTCGAAAAGCTGGACTGTTTAGGATATAGGAAATTGGAGATAGACCCATGTATTGAATAACCTACGTATTTAAAATCAGACACACCTCGGATACAGGTGTTATGCAGTTCAGCTGCCTTCTTTGATCCAAAACAATATCAGCCATTATTGTTTACAGGGCTCTATGGACCCGTGTTACGACCCCTACGCCGACGTAAATTTGAACGTAAAAAGAACCTTGTTAGTTTCAACTTTAAAGTACCTATTTTCCTCAGAATATCTTGGCCAATCTGTACATATGTTACCTAAAACAGACTCATTTTATTTCACCGGAACTCTTGAGAAGTCATATGGTCTATTATGTAGTCTGAGTAGAGTGGAAAAAATGGAGGCTGGGTCCCGATTTGATGACGCAAATCTTTAGGTACATGTTTAACTGGGTCAGACCCATAAACAGTTTTTTTTAGGCCTTTTCTATTATCGAGTTAGTAAATATTATCAATGTTAGAATCATCCGCAGCCATCAATCTAATTTGCTTCAAATAAAGATTTATATGAGCTTTTTTTGATGTTAATCCACTTGGGCGACTTTTGGACCCTTGTCTTTATAACATGATGTTTTGTTCAGGCTTTGCTAACACGCAAAATGAGCTTTCTTCTCACAAGAAAGCTGCTATCTATTTTGGAAATAGCTTCTGTTCAAATGAAATGGTATGACAGCTCTTTCAGAAGCTGTAACCGCTGAATGACGAGTTCTTCCCAGAAACAATCAACACAGACTCATCGATAAGCTAGAAGATTGGTAGTGATCTTGTTGGAGAACTTAGGACCATTGCCTATAATCTAGTGCATATTGAATGGCAAAAAAGTAGATACAAAATATTAGAGATTCTTTTAGAGGTAGCAAAAAGCATAAAATTACTGCTTTATGTTATTAATTTTGTACGTTGTGTTGTATCATAGCTGATAACTAAATTTACCCCCCTCTGTGGGCTGGAAATGTGATTTATGGTCTAACTGTTTTGTTACTTGAACCTTGTAAAAACAATGTTTCCACTTTCGGATGAGCTATGAGCATGAAAGAAACTTATTTTTTAGTTTGTTTGGGTCTTGCTTTCCTGTGATCTGGAGAGTCCCAACATATTTTTTATGTTACTTTTAGGATTTTGATATTCGGGTAATGGATAGATATGCTGGTGTTTCAAGATGGTTAACTGTGCAAGATTGCTAATGGATAGACGTGCTAGTTGTTCGTGTCCTGCAGATGCAATTGCGGAGTGGCCTAGATGTTTTCCACATCATGTTGTATCTTGAAAAAGTGTCATCACATTTATTAATATAGATTATAACCATCATGCAGAACTCATATAGTGTTCGTGAACAGCTAAAGGAAGAAAGATAAGGTGATCCAGGTCAAATAGTTACTCAGATCACTTTGTTCTAAAATCTACTAAACACACATGTTATATGTGTTTTTATTCTGCAAAATCAAACAGAAATAATTTGGCTAGTAAATATAATGAAAAGTGATGTTAGACATATCAAGTTTTTTTAGTATAAACAAAAACAATTAAATTAAAAAAAAACCTAAAAGGTAAAGAATTAACCGCTGCCAGGACTCGAACCTGGGACTCCTGGTTAAAGGAGCCGAAATCATCAATTGATTTTGCACTAGTTGTGCCACACCGGTTTTTGATGATAACTTTACTTTCAATTCTATTTATATAAAAACAAAAAAACATCACCTACTAAAGCAAACAAGACAATCAAAGTGAAATGCAAATTTTCAGTCACCACAAAACCGCCATACTTCACCAAAAGTACTGCAAACTTTTCAAACACAACCAACATTCAAACGTTTAAATTTCAAAAACAACAAAACCAAAATTGAAACTAACAACACCAGAGGTACGCCGCAGTTACCCTAAGTACGCCGCACTTCTTTGCTCAGAAAACACAATTTGTTTCATCCAATTCAAACTAGCATTAAACCCGTTCGCTGAAACGGGCAGTTTTATATAAGCTAATTAACATATTACCGAATACACAAAAATACTATAAACTTTATTAACTTAACTCCAGTTGCATTTTAAGAATATTTTATTATCATACACTTAAAGAACAACTTATAATTAGAGTTCAATACCAAACTATATATAAATAGTAAAACCTAAACTATCCATACATATGCAAACGTCACATATGGTTATATGGTTGAAAGTAGGTACAAATGAAACTTATAACTTTAAAATATATTATTAATACAAAAGAGTTTACGATTGGTTAGAAAGATTATAATGTAAACATAACTAACATTTATAGAACACACTTACACAATCATCAACCATAGGAGATGAAACAAAAGACTTATTACTTGCCATTGGAATTCTAAGAAAGTTAAATATGGGAGAATGAAATATTTAGGAATGAGTAAATCTGCTTTATGAGTAGGTGGGTATTTATAACAAAAAACCCAACCGTAAACAATTTAAAAATATAAACTACACCCGCTCAAATTTGAATCCCATTAACAGTTATTATACTTTTAAAAAAATAAACTACACCCGCCAAAATTTTAAAGATAAAATACATCCTACACAGAAGTAATATGATTCTCATAAGCGATGTGTATACTCAATACTTTACATCCCACAATAAGAGTGAACGTATAATTTTTTTTCGACAAAGCAAAACGGTTGCTGACAGTTTAATTGTAATATGAGGACTGGTACATGGCAGTTAAACATGTGATGCCTAATATCAAAAGTTTAATTAAATCCGTAAGGAATACAGTTTACAAAAACGCAGTATATTTTTTTGCGTTAATTGGGTCACAATATAGTAAATCAACTCGAAAGAAAAAGGGGAGTTATGCTTGGTGGTGGAGGAGATAATGTGGGGGGGGCGTATTAACAGTAATATATTAAACAATAAGATAAGATAACATTCATATATAAAATGGAATTATAAGATATATAACATAAGGACGCTTATTTTAGGAACTCTACGATCCATTCACATGAGGATAGGATAGTCTTTTTACAATGTTTATATAAGATATGTTGCTTTTTGTTTGTGATGTTAGACACATAGATTTTACAAATGCAATTTTTTTTCATCATTATATTTAAATAATCACCAACAAATAAATAAACATATTGTCAATTGTATTCATATAAGTAGTTAGAAGGGGGCCTATGGAAATAGGCTTAAGTTCTGCCTATGAACTTATCTTTTAAACTGTCTAGAAAATTACATAGTATTTTTTGTTTATAAATAGTGGGAAAAAGAAAGAGGAGTTACAGTAAACCTTTTTTTGTTAACCTAATAATAAAGAATCGCCAGATAATGGAAATCAATGTTATTTTCTTATGGGATTCATCCCTCGGTATGCCTCCTAGTTTCTTTTTCTTATTTTTTAGCGATTTATCATGTTTATTGAGTTTTTTACTTGTTTGGTTGATAGGGCATTGTGGCTGTCGGGCTTTTGTGGACTATTAATATTGAACACTGAAGAGAAGACAGATCTAGGTTGATTTATTCTTATTTTTTCAATGCTACATCCTTATAGTTTTACAACATGTTACAGGGATGAAGCATTAATCTATATCATAATAGTATTAATGCTACATCCATGTAAGATGTTGTAAACCTATAATGATATAACATTAAAAAAATTATTATAAAATTAATCCTAGAATCGAATTTGCAAAGGCCTGTAGATTTGATAAAATGTAATTTCAAGCAAAGGCGAATAGTTTTCTTTCTCGAATATTGTTAATGAATTGGCTGAAATTAATTTAATCCTATATTATATGAGGAATGGATAGTACAATGAAAAATCTACAGAAATTTCATTTCTCATTGTAGAAATGACTTTGCTTATGTATATGTATATCTATATTCCTAAAAAGAATATTTTTTTTTTTCCAATTAGAATGTGAAACATAAATGTTAATAAAAATACTTAAACTCTTCAAATTGAATTTGAAATTTTTTCTGGATAGTTATTGTTTAATTGAATACGTAGGTATTCAAAACCGCTAAACTTTGTTGCAGTTTAATTGTTATAAGTACAATTACCAAGACATTAAGATAACTTTCAATTTAGTAATGCATTTTTTTGACATTATCATATCTACACAATCAACAACGGATAAATAATAACAAAAAAAAATCCAACAATCAAATATAAAGTTAAAATATAACTAATATTAAAATAAAGTAAGATTATTATTTAATCTTAATCGCTTACATGATCATAATTAGATAAACAAAAACATAACTCATTAAATCTTCATCATCATAAATTCTAATCATATAAACTTTGATAATCAGATTAAACAAAACATAATACGCGTCAGCATCACAAACAAACTACTTTGAATCATATACATCATTCGAATCATGCATCAGCCCGCCAACCTCATATGTAGGACAATTTATTCATATCAGCAATATCGCCGCTTTCATCCCGTTTTAGAATCAGAACCCTACAATTTACAAAAACAAATAATATATATATTATATATATATATATATATATATATATATAAATATAATATATTATATATATATATATATATATATCTATATATATAATGTTAAATGAAACAGTTAGACGGACATAATAATTTATTAAAATTTAAATTGAGAACAAAACACTTAAAAAAAACTCTATACATTTAAAACACAATAATTAATATGAGCCAAACTCACACATCCTCATCACCAATAAACACCTTTTTTCAGAAACGACATAATTCTTTTCACAAAACTCAACATCCTCATCACCCAAAAACAACTTTTTATCAGCAACAAAAACATTATTTCCAGCAAGATCTACATCTTCATCGGCAATAACTTCATCCATATTCACATCAACATTATCATATCCAAACTACAGATTAAACAAAATAAGAAAAAAATGATAAATACAACAATACATTTATAAAAGTTGTAACTAAAGTAAAATCATAAAATGTTACCTCCTTTATAACAACAGAATCAACAACAAGCAAATGTCATAGCACACTTCCATAAACATCCTAAATTCAATCAAAAAATTTTTTGAAACAGTAACATTTAAATAAATCAATAATATAATTAGATAAAAATATCGTATACTCAGAAACGGTTACCTTATTACGATCAACACAAACAACATTGTCCAAAACTTGAACGTCATCAATATGCATATAATTAAAATATATAATAGTGCATATAATGTTAACAATGTAAATTGATGTATGTAAAGTTATATACGCGTAATAAAACCCAAAGTATAGAAAATTCCAAAATTACCCTTGAGGACAAAGGTAGTAGGAAAAATCTTACAAAAATACTACACGTTTAACCGGTAAGCGATTCCGTGGTCGTTTTCCCTTCCCCAAAGACTTAATGAACTTGAGACAACGTTTATTAATTGGACAATGACTTGAATTGGTTTCAAAAGATAATGTTTTCTAAAATCCTAATAGTGAGCAAATAAAAGCATAGATATAAACTAACTACGAAAAACTTAACGCATTAAGAAAACCAACAAAAAAGCAATTGAACTAAATTAAATTTAAATGCATTTTCTAAAATTTTTATTATAATCCTAAATGACAATTTAAAAGAAAATGCTAAGAGAAATTCTCAAACGAGAGTGATTAAAGCTTAAAAACAAAAAAAAACAAAACGAGATATATCGAATCCCGTTCTTTAAAAAAGTGAATTTTCAAATATTAAACCAACGGAGTAAAATTTCCACATAAGCCTAGAATAAGATAAAAGAAAATTTATTATAAAAAAGAAATTAATTTTTTGATTATTTTTCAATTATTTTAATAATTTTTAAAGTTTTAAAACAAAATTAATTCACGAAAAAATATTAAACTTTAAGCTAAAAATCCTAATTTTTTTTCTAAAAATAGCTTATGATAAGCAGGATGCAGGAAAAATAAGAAATCCTAAAGTGCTAAACTAAATAAGCCGGGAAAAATCAAATAAGCACTCGAAGTGCTTATTAATACTAAAACTCAAAAAAGGGTTAAAAGGTTTTTAAATGCACCTTGAGACGTAAAAGTCCCAAGGGCGCAGTGGTTGGAGGTGTGTGTTGTTTGAGTGATATGAAAGGGTTGGGGGAGGTCGAGGTTGTTAGTTCGACTCTTGCTCACTCACAATTTCCCTCCTTCCCCCTTTTTTTTGCTAAAACCTAAAAAGCAAAGTTGTTAAGCAGATAAAGATAAGTTGTTTTTGTGAAAACAATTTTTTTCTAAACCACTAATAAGCTAGAAAACAGCTTAAAAATAAGACAGAACATACTTAACCTTTTTAAAAAAAAACTTAATAAGCTAAAACTAAGATTTAATAAGCTATAAGCAATTTATGACTACCCTAATAAGCTGGAAATAAGCAACGAACTAAAGAATAAGCACAGAAATCAAATAAAGGCATTTAATCTATACCAAATAGTCTAAACTAGTAACTTTGAGCTTATTTTTAACACTCTAAAACTCTAATGGAACCTTATGAAAATCTAGCTTATACCTATGGAAAGCTTAGTCTAAGCTCTATCTAAAACTTTAATCAAAAAGGAGTTTGAAATCTAAATAAGCTATGAAAAGACTCAATGAAAAAGCTACTTGCTATTTAACTTTGTTTTTGGTTTTTCTATGAAAAGACTCATAAGCTAAATCCTAGACCTAATAAGCTACAAACTGCTTAAAACTACCTTAATTAACAATTTTAAAGCAAGATTTTAAGCTAGAAAACTAAAGCTAATAAGCTAAAAACTCAAATAAGCACTTGCTGAAAAACTGTTAACTAAACAGAACCCTTGAGGCAATATTAAGCTTAATTTCAAATAAGCAAATGGAATCCTTGTGGGCAAAGAGACTTGTATTTATAGAAAGCTAATCCAAAAGACTATTTAAATCAGCTTTTAAAACAAAGTTTGAAAATTAAGTTACCAATGAAAAAGTCAGTTAAAAACTGTTTATTACACCTAGTGTGCTGAGTTAACTTTTGGTTTTTGGAAAGACAAATTGCTAATTTGTAAGCTAAAAATAGATTACCAATTAAGCTTTTTAGACTAAAATAAGTTCAAAACAAAAGAAATTCAGCCTAAAAATCTACTAGTATACTAAAAATTAAGACCTAAAAACTAATTTAAAAGTCTGAATTTTAAGCTAGAAGATGGCCTTTTATGCTGCTGATGCAGTTTGCAAGCAAAGCATCCAAATCTTAAAACCAACTAGTGCAGGCTCAAAACTTGTTTTCTACACTTTAAAAACATCAAACTAACTGCAAAATGAGCAATGAAGGGCATCTAAACCGCTTAAAACTAAATGCAAATTAATTTAAACTTAAGCTAACAGATTCTAACTTCCACTTACTAACTAGATTAAAACTAATTTTATACCTCAAAAACCTTAAAGCCAGATCTCATAAACCTACAAATGAATTCTAAAACCAATCCTAAGGACTAAATGGCCTTGGCAGCACTAACTTGAGTTAGTGCTGCCTTGTGCCAAACACCCCTTAAAAAGGCTTAAATCCATTTTAAGCTTATGAAAACAAGATTTAATGCACAAACAAGTAATACCAGATAATAATAAGCTAATTATAAACCTAATTAACAGATCTAAACAACTATTTAAGCAGAATTAAAAAGCTAATAGATTATGCTAATGTTTTTGGCTTTTTAACTGATTTATAACAATAACAAGCAAAATGAAATTTAAAGTAACAAACATACTCAATAAGCATCAAATAAATATACTAAGCAGAAATAAGCAAATCTAAACTACAAATAAGCAATCAATAAGCAGATTAAGCAGATTTAAGCTAATAGAACAATTATAACTAGAAATTTAAATAACAATTAAGAATAAGAAAAGGAAAAGAGAAATGTACCTACACCTCAGCTAAACAGAGGTGATTTGCTCGCAATAGAGCTTATAACAGCTGCTTAAGCTTATAGCTTAAGCTTAATCCCAAATCCTAATCTATTCCTAACACTTGACCTTCAAGCATTATTACCTACTTGAAAACTCTTAGCAGCCATCTAATTCGATTGAGTTTTCAAGCATTTGATGAGCTTTTAGTAGTTTAAGAGTAGTATGAGCTTATGAAACAGTATACGAGCTTATTTAACCATAATTTTGCATAAAAGTAAACATATGAAGAGACAATTGCAATATAAGTAAACTTAAACTTTTCATAAAAGTAAAAATTTATTACAAATGTGAATTTTGAAATTTACTTTAAACTTGAAAAACAATAAGCTAAAAAGAAATTACATAAGCTGAAATTATAAAAACTACACTAAGCTACTAAAAACTAGAGAAAGAAGAAGATAAGCTATGAGTGAGGCAAGGCTCTATTTATAGGAGATAAGGGAAGCTTCTAGGTCTTGCGCTCCTCTCCTTGATCTTTAATCCTGGCCCTTGAATCTCTTCAATCATTGGATCCCTTCTCTAAGTCGTTGGATTAATAAGTGAGCACACGGATTGCCAGCGTGGCAATCCTTGTGTCAGAGGTCTTGAGTCTTCTTTGGCTTGATTTTAGCGCAAAATCCCACTATAGATGTGTTTTCTTGGAGTCACCGTGGTGTCATTCTTTTGTCCAGATCTAACCAATTCAATATCAAAGGTGACGTTTTTTATCTGACATGGTTACTTGGTACTTATGGAATCTCGTTGCCACTGCTGGATGAGTGCAGGGATTGGGTTAATTTGGGTTTTAATTGAGCTGGGTAAAGGGGGGTAGACGGGAACAGTAAAAATAGTTTTTCCCCCTCCCCCTGAATGATATTCGGTTGAGGTTTTTGACTGAGAGGAAGGGGTGTTTGACCTGGGCTTAATGTATAAAGGGTTTGGCTGTTTGGTTAATTTGTCTCGTTTAAGGGATTTAAAGGATTGTGGTTTATCGAAGAGTTAACACGGTTAGTTTCTTTAATTAACAAAGGATTAAAACGTTGTTAACAATTTAGGGCTTTTTGTGAAATAAGTTATAACATTAAGGCCTCATTTAGGTATATTGAGGGGTTTTTGTCTTTTGGTGGGTTGACAATAGGTGACCAAAGGTAGACTTTGTTGACTTATGCTAGAAACTACTCCTGCTCTTGATGCATCTCTTTCCATTCCTGTGTCCGTGTTTATCCGGTTTTGAACCGTTTTCACCTGTGATTTTTGCAATACCCGTACCTACACATCACAAAAGACAAACAAGCTAAATACAAGCATAATTGCACAATTTGTTTCATTTTAGGGTCATTTCGTATAAAAAGGATATTTGATTACTCACATATCAAAATTCCCAAACTAAGAGGATTGGTCGTCGTACCTCACGCAATGTTATAGTGCCCTAAAACCAAATACCCCAAAACTTCCCTAACAAATCCCTTGAAAAGTAGCAAAGACTTTTGTGGGGAGAGTTAAGAAATCACAAGCTTTAAAACACCCCATTTCCCATTTTTCAAAACTTTTTCCATTTTTATGATTTTTTCTAATTTACAACTTACAACTTATTCATGTATGACATAATGTATTGCTTTCATTATTCATTGATAACTTTTAGGATCACGAACCAAAAATCAACAAAAAGTGGTTCCAAATAGATAACTTCATTGTCCCGACTATCACCTTACCCAGCCAAAGCTTAAAACAAGATCATTGCAAAATACAAGTTATAGATTCTAAAACACACTCAAAAAAGCTAATTGTGTATTTACATTTCTCTCTATTCCTAATTTTCCTCTAAGGATTTTATTATTAGTATTGTGAACAAATAAATTCTGTTCTATTAATAAAGTAATACCCCGGTTAGACTATTAATAGTTTGAAAATCCTTTCCTAAAGAAGAAAACGATATGGTGAGAATAAGGTCCACATTAAGGTTTTAATTTTAGCATGTATTAAGGGGTTATCCTTTTTATTTCATCTAAACAACTCACCTACGAGTCCATGAGACGAGAGATTATTTATGATAACACCTGAGTCCGAAATTTGGCTTTATTATTATTATTGCAACATTATTAAACCGCAACATTATTAAACCTCGGTCCTTTAGAAGGCTGCAACATCGGTTGTGAGCTAGCAAGATGCAGCAAACTTTTATCAGTCTCGGATTATTATTACTATGTGCCTTATTTAGAAGACTGCCACATCGGTTGTGAGCCGGTAAGATGCAACAAACTTTTATCAGTCTCGGATTATTATTACTATGTGCCTTATTTAGAAGACTGCCACATCGGTTGTGAGCCGGCAAGAGGCAGTAAACTTTTATCAGCCCACAGTTTTTATTATTATTATTATTACCTCCACCCTTTAAACGACTGTCACATCGGTATGCGAGCCGACCATGATCCAGAAGTCTTATTTCGGCTTCGGTTTATTACATAATTATTATTATAGCCAAATTTCAAGTCCTATGGTCTTTTAACAACTACCACATCGGTATGCGAGCCGACCATGGTCCAGGAGTCTATTTCCCCACAACACTGACAAAACCTCGATGTGTACCTTACTTTCACCAGAAGGAATCTCTACGAAGTGATCTAAACTAAGAATCGCAAAAACCAAAGAAACTTTATTTATTCAACAATTATATAACGTTTATTAAGCTGATGGGAGCAAAAAGCCACAATTAACCTTTATGAGCCTTAAAGAAATCCAACTATTCTATGTTTAGCATCAAAACTTATACTCTACTCTATCATCTCTTGTTCTTCACAATTTAAAATTTCTAATAAAGAAACTCGTGAATACTTAGCCTAATAAATCGATCTTCGCATATTTAAAATCAATTATGGGAACTTGCAAAGTCTTGACTTTTTTAAAGCTAGACTTGCGTTTTATAGCTCCTTGTATAAAAGATTAGCAAAAATCAATCTATATAAAGTTAAGGAGAAAGCTAAGATATAAAACCGGTCGGGTCAAAATTTACTTTTCGTTCTCACCAACGGAAAGCCTACATTCGTGTCAACTATTTTTATATTTTATTCAACTAACTATTTATATTTTTCAACATTTTTCTACACACATTTTTTTAGATATGAACAATAAACTAGATATTAAGACTTAAAATTTTAAAATTTTGGCCAAAACGGGGTTGCGAGGGACACAGCAAGGCACAGGTAAGATCACATTTCGATAGAAATCCCCCCCACACTTAGAATGGAACATTGGCCTCAATGTTCAAAAATATCAGGTTTTACCCCCACACTTACGAATGAAAAAGGCAAATGCAAAAAATTCCAAGTGTGAAAAGGGAAACACAATATATACATGATCAGGATTGAGGATTCCAAAATAAGTAAAAGATCGAAGACCGGATGATTGGAGGATTAAAAACAAGCACGGGTCTTCATGATCTTAAAGAATCCTGCAAAAACAATACCACATACCATAGAAAGAAGCACACCCCACACTTGGGCTATAAAATATCACACTCACTTATTAATCAAGAAAATAGAAAGAAGAAAAGATACGGGTTGCCTCCCGAGAAGCACTTGTTTTTGTGCGAGAAGAATGGAAAAATCACCATCAGATTTTCATATGCCACCGGCTTAAGAGAAGAAAAATGAAAAGCGGAGATGCCGGGGTCAAAAATAGTATC
>BQNB010022739.1:6560-62644 GCA_026074375.1 Tanacetum coccineum | reverse complement strand
TTACAACATGAGTACATACATAGGTAATCATGTTATTGCATACATTTTTTGGGTGTACCGCTGTAAGTATATATGTTGAAACAACCCATTGTATACGATCAACCACCAAATAGATCTAACCATACAACCACTTTCTTGGTTTGATCTTAAAAAAGGAGATAATATTTTTGGTTCTTAAGACTCGACAACGAACCATACGAACATAAACCAACCAACTGAAAAAGAGGCATTCGAACTAAACCACAATATGAAAAAGAGACAATCGAAACCGAACAACAACAGATTCTGGAACACCAGAATCTGTGCGTTTTACCTGGAATCCGATGCATAAATAGATCATATACATATACAGATCTGTTGTATCAAATCCGATACATAAATAGATCATATACCTTTGAATAATTGGCAGCGGCGACACAGCGTTATGACAAGCAGAGGACGGCGATTGTTTTCGGCGACTAAACACAACCGTTAGCGATGATGGCTGATTTTCGTCGATTCATATCTAAACACAATCATGGTTTCCGGCGATGGTTTCAGAAGATTCATATATGCAGTCACGAGCATGTCAGCGACGAGGCTGTTTTAGTCGCCGGAAAATAACATGGGAAGGAGGAGAGATTTGAGGGAGCAGGATAGGAGTGGGCGTAGGTTTTTTTATTAGGGCTTGAGAGGAAGTTATATGAGAGAGAAAAAAATGAAAGAGTGCTAAAAATGTGACGGTTTTTAGAAAATAACAATTTAGAAATTCCAAGAATGCCCTTGCATCATTTTAAAATAATTGTATCAAATAATAGATATTTACAAAAATGCCATATTGCATTGATATGTTGTACATCATGCATTATTAGGAGTAAAAAGGCTGGTTCTGTAGGTTCTGTACAAAAAAGTGGTTCTGCAAAGAAAATCCCACTATATATATATATATATATATATATATATATATATATATATATATATATATATATATATATATATATATATATAAAGGGGTTTTTGTGGAACATCACCTATGTATGATAAGTAGATTAGTTTATAAAAATCAAAAACGACAAAAAGATTTTTCATTTTTTCAAAAATTTCAAAAACCAAATACAAAAATATAAAATTTCAAAAACAAAATATAAAATCAGAAATTTTTTCAAAAAACCATTAAAAAATCTTCTCGACATGTCTTTTAGAATCGATAATATCTACGACCTTAGAAATGTCATTCAATAATGACACGGGGATTGATATATGAAAGTTTGGAATGAAAGTTTAACTAATTTTTAAAAATAAACTATTATCTCAATGTTTCTATTGGCTTGTTATTAATATCAGTTAAACAACCCGGGTGGTCCCTAAGAAGAAAAGGAAAGTGTACGCTTCAGTGCAGTTAATCATAACAACGAAAAGAGTAGTCTTGTCGGTTCTTGAGTTTAAAGATTCAAAAATTCATAAGTTTTGTAATCAAGAAATATGAACTTGTGTATATTTTGCTACACAACTCGCGCTTTATAAAAAGGAAAACGTACGAAAAATAGTGCATTTTATCCTTAAAAGATTAATTTTCATTATCTCGAGCAATTTTTCTTAAAATGTGTTTATCAAATATGCTCGAGTTAAACAAATTTTTCAAAAATGTTGGAAATACAATCAGAATCAGTTTTGTCATTTAAATGGAAAAAGATTTTCAAAAATTTCGAACGCTCAAAAATCAAGAAATCTTTAAAATATGACTAAGGCTTTGTTCGAGGGGTGGTGGAGGGCGGAGGAGAGTGGAGGAGGAGAGAGGAGGGGAGAGGAGAGAGTGAGGGTGGAGAGGTATGGGGGAGGGTGAGGGGGGGGGGAGGAGGGGAGAACGAGCTTTTATATGAAATTTCCAAAAATGTTCAAAAATAATTCATCAATGTTAATCAAATTGGGAAAACAATCAAGAGATTTTGAACACTCAAACAAATTCTACAACTCTTTAAATAGAAAATGGGTATTTGTTTGAAGGGGAGAAATTATTTTCAAAAAATTAAGTTTTTTAAAAATAATTGTGAATTTTTTTTTGGAAAAGTGTTTAAGATAATTAATTAGTCATCGTTTGAGGGGGAGTGATATGTGAGAAATCACATATCTTTATTATACCAAAAATGGCCCTTAAATGATCAAAATGTGCAAAAATATGCTTTATTGTGGTACTTTTGTTGTTTGTGAATGTGTAGGTACGGATATTGATAAAAAATCACAACGGGAAAACGGTTCAAAAACAAGACAAAAACGGAACTGGGTGAACGGATTTTTAGAGTGGCTTAAGTAAGAGTCCAGAAGTTTCTAGCAATGGTCATCAAAAGTCAATCCTTTGGTCAACATTGGTCAACCCACAAAATGCCAAAAACCTTCAATTAGTACCCAAAAAAATGAGCCTAATGTCATACAAAATTCACAAAAATAGTCCCAAAAACCCTAACACGTAGGCCTTCTGTTATTAAAAGGACTAAGGTCGTATCCCTTTTAACAAAACCCTTAAAAAATTTTAAATCGTGGCCCAAAGTACTTTATACCCGAGCCCATGTCAAATCCCCACACCTTAAGTCAAATACGTTATAATTTAAGATAAGATAAAGGGACGCGGGGGAAATACTGTTTTTACTGTTTTCATGTCGTTATACAATTAATTTCCACTGTCAAAAAAAAGGGTAAATACTCAATTAATGTGTTGCTAAAAGTTTCGAGTGTTATGCTACCTGTTGGCAGAGCAAAACGGTCATTCAAGTGCCTATAATGGTAATTTGTCCAAGGAAACTGGAAACGCGGCATAAAAACAAACACCCTCAAAAAGGCAAAAATATTACAAAAATTAAGGCCAATAGAGAAGGTTACCAAAATGCTCCAATCATTTGTGATTGCCAGTTGGCAATCCGTTCTGTGCTCCAATTTGATTCTTAAGGCTTAGATATGGGATCCAATGATTGCATGTAATGAGGGTTTAAAAGATTCAAGACCAAGGGGAGCGGTCTTTAGAACCTAGAAGCATCCAAATTCTTTTGCCTATAAAATGCTCGAGACCTCTTCACTACAAGATAGCTAGTGGCATCTTAGGAGTTAGTTTTTAATAAAGTAGCTTGTTTGTTTATAGCTTATTTTCATGTAATTTTAGTTGATTATATTTTAGTTAAATGTAATTTCCTTTTTCAAAAAGTTGGTATCATTTTATCTTTATCAATAAAAAGGTGGTTTTAATTTAAGTTTAATTTGTCAATTTTGTTTTTAAACTTATTTTGACACTATGATTTGATATATAAAAAGCTTTCTTTCATAATTTGTTTAAGCTATAATAGTTTTCAAATTCATTCATTTGCTCATAGGCGATCCACTCAGGTTAAGCTCAAAAAAGCTTAACTGAGCTTAATTTATTCTCTAAATCACAATCAAATTAGTCAGCTTGTATTTGGAAGGGAAAAATAGTAATGGAAAGGGTTTCAAGGAATTCACAGCTTATCTAGGATAAGTGCGGTGGCTTGTTTGATTAGCTCATTTGGAGCATTTTTAATAAGACTTGTTTGAGGAAAGGCAATTGTAAGTTTCTCATTGTCATTTTATAGCTTTCTTTAACTTGCATTTTAGCCCTTAACCTGCTTATTTCCTGATTTAGTTGTTTTAGAAAAGAAACTTTATTAGTGCTTTATATTTGTTGATTGCATGCTTATTTTTGTTCCAAATTTAGTTTAAATTTCTGTTTTGTAAGATTTTTGATGTGTAAAATTGTTGAAAAAAACCAAAAATATTTAGCTGACTTAGGTTAGCTTATTGTTTCTGCTTATTTGCTTATTGAATATTGTTCATTATGTCTCTTTTAAGCTCTGTAGTATCTGGTATTTGACTTTTGAGCTCAAAATCTTAATTACATAAGCTGAATATAGATTTGGATTATTTAAAGGGGTGTTTGGTTTATGACAGCACTAACTCAAGTTAGTGCTGTCAAGGCTATTTGGTTTTTTAAACTAAATTCAAATTTTATATTTAGGATATGTGATTAGGTTTTAAGGTCTTTATTAGGTTAATTTAGCTTATTGCAGGCTTGTGTGTTGAATACTTTAAAATCTGAGTTCAATAGTTAGATTTATAGCAACGTGTGCTTGGATTGTTTCTAGCTGCATTAGTAGATCACTTTGCCTTTGTTTTAGAGTCCAAGTTAGTATAATACCAAGTCCTTAAGCTTGCATTCTATGGTTTTGTGTTTTGGTCATAAGTGAGTCAAATTTTATTGTGCAAATTGCATCAGTAGCAAAAAAAAAAATAAGTAGCCTTTTTAAATCTCAATTTTCAGATGGTTAATGTAGTTATTAGGTCTTAATTTTCTAGTTTTAAGTAGATTTTAGGTCATTGTCAATCTGCTTTAGCTTATTTTGACTTTAAAAGTTCATTTGATCAACTGTTTTTAAGTTCAAGATTTGCAGTTTGTCTTTTGGAAATCTACAAATTCACTCAGCATGTATTGAGTATTTAAGCAGTTTTAAAGGAGCTTTTTCATTAAGTAATTGAATTTCAAAATATCTTTTGAATACAGTTTTAGATAGCTTATAGGTTGTAGTTTAAGCTAGTATAGTTGAATAAGCCATAAGGATCCATTAGCTTATAGGAAAATAAGCTCAAAGTCACCTTAGGGGCTATTTGGGTTTGCAGTTCTTATTAAGTTTTTATTAGAGATTTTTAGCTTATTGCATGTAGTTTTTGCTTAATTGTTGCTTTTCCTTGATTATTAGATTATGGTTTGGTTGTCTTTGGCTTAATAGGGTCAGGTTTAGCTTAACTTAGTCTTTTCATTAAAAAACCAAAAACATCAAAAACATTAACAAGTAGCTTTTTCAGTGCTTATCTTAATTTCAAAATGTATTTAGTTTGCATTTTTAAGAAGCTTATTAGCTGAGCTTTAAGGTAGAATAAGCTGATTTGCCATAAGGTTCCATTTGCTTAGTTAAAATTTAGCTCTAAGTTAGTTGTTTGCTTGTTCAGTAGCCAGTTTTATGCATATGAGCTTAAATGATTGTTCCAGCTTATTGTCTGTTGTTTTTGCTTAATTTCTTGCTCAGACTTGCTTATTAGAGTAGCTTTAGGATAGTAGTAGCTTATTCTACTTAGGCTTAAGTTTAATTTTAGCTTATTTTGTTTCCTAGTTTTGAAAAAGCCAAATTTCCTCTAAGTGTTTTCTGTCAAGCTTTAAAAGCTCTTTTCCAGCTTATTTTTAAGTTTCAAAAAGTTTGTTTTCACAAAAGTTGCTTATTTTTAAGTGTTTTAAAAAGTTATAAAAAAATGGCAAAAACAAAAACATTTGGGATAGTGGGAAGCCCTGGGTGAGCAAGGCTCGAACCCGGGACCTCTACCACCATCAACCAAGCGTTTTAACCCAACACTCACTACCATTGTGCTACAATAGCTCATCCGTTAGAGTTTGCATTTAGTTAATACTTATACACATTTTAAGCTCTTTTGTATAATAAGTTGTTTTGGCTTATTTCACAGCTTATTCGATAAGCTGTTTCCACGAGATTTTTTCTAGATTCCTCACCATTCAAGCTATTTTTTATAATTTTCGAGTTTTTTTATAAATAGCTTAGTATTTTTAAACATTTAATTTTGTTAAAATCATTTTTAATTCATAAAAAATTATAAAAAAGTCAAAAAAATATAATTCTTTTTTAGAAAATTTTCTTTTAACATTTAGAACCTAAGAAAATTAGATTTGCTTTCGTAGGGTTTAAATTGCAAAATCTTGTTTTTTAAAGAACGGGATTGAATCCCGTTCATGTTTTAGTGTTTTTAAGCTTAAATCTCCTTCGTTTTTTGTCTAGTTTTCTTTATTCTAGCTTTTTAGTCAATTAAAACTTATAAAAACCAAAAAGATCATTGTAGGACTTAATTTTGTTGATTTAGGGTTTTTAGGTCCCGTTTTGGATTCCCGATTTGCGTTTTTAATTAAAATGTTATTTCCCGTTATTTTTCTTTCGTAGTTAGGTTTAATTGTCCTTTTATTTGCTCACTATTAGGATTTTAGAAAACAAATCAACTTTGAACCAATTCAAGTCATTCTCCAAATGACAAACGAGGTCTCAATTTCATAAGTCTTTGGGAAAACGACCCGGTAATCACTTACCGGTTTCTTACGTAGAATATTTTCGTGTGATTTTTCTAACTACCTTTGTCCTCAAGGGTAGTTTTGGAATTTTCTATACTTTAGATATTATTACGTATATAACTAAAATACTAAACATCGTATCCTAACTGGATTTGGGGTTGAGGGAGATAGCTCAACACGTGTGCTACTAGAGGGAAGCAGAACGGGTGTTAAATGGAGATCGGAATCATCTATATCAAGACTGAGTTCCCATGGATCATTTTTGTTATTGAGATTGAAATCCATTTGAGAGAGTTGGATAAGAAGTTGTGTGAGAAAATGAACAATGGTAAAAGGGTATTTATAACGGAAAAGTAGCCGTTAGAATTTAAAATTTGAAAATACAAGACTGAATTTTAAAAGAACAATACTTAATTTAAAACATTACATTGAAAAAACAATATTGAATTTAAAATAACAATCCTAGATTATTATTCTGACTCGTATTCTGAATCATATTTCACAGCAAATTCCAACATGAATTCCTCATCATCAGTTTGTTTTTGCCTAATTTTCTCCTCTAATTCTTTTTCATCCCTTGCTTCTTCTTCTAATGTTTCTCTTAAGGCTTTTTCATCTAGACGTAGTTGATGTAGCTCTTTCTCAGTAAGATATACATCACATATCTCATGGGTCTGTGATGACGAACCACCTATATGGGTTTGTGAGCGGTAGTTGAATTTTTCCCGTAGCCAAACTAATTTAGCATTCAATTGTTTTTCTATTTTTGCCGCCTTTCTATACATAGAAAGATTCAGCACGTAATCTTTATCAGATCATTCTTTTAAGAAATTGTCAATCAAAACACGACTCTCTTGTGGAATGTCATTACATTTCTCGTATGCTTCTAAGATCGTCTTTAGCTGTGCATGTATCGTCAAATTGCAAGGCTAAATCCAAAATCGCTTTCTGACGAACCATATCTTTGTCAATTAGTTTTGGAACCAAAGCTTGGATTTCATCGTCGGTATGTGGAACCGAACAAGCCATTTTAAAAAGTTTATGAAAGCGTATATAAAAATGAGAGAGTTGTGTATAAAAATGAGTGAAATAGTGGGAATTTATAGGTTAAAAAGGGGGGTTTTAAAAAAAGTTTTTTTTTAAAATAAGGCAACGGTTTGATTTTGAAGTGGGGTCCAATTGTTTAACACTCACCACAGTGGCTGGTTCACCGTGGCCAAACCCACTCGCGCGCGACTTGATGAAGACGGAATAACACTCACCATGGTGAGTGGTGAGTGGTTTGATGAAAATCATGCCACTTTGTATGGATTGGTTCACCACCACTCACCGGACACGTCAGCGCCACATCAGCTTACTCTGTCCAACTTTACCACTAACCAAACACACTTAATAACAACTCACCTTACCCACCAAACTCACCTTACCCATCATTTTTTTATTTAATTACTTTCATTCATAAACTAAAAACGTAAACATAAACGTTTGAAATTAATAAAAACTTAAGCTAAATTAAAAACTTTTATTCTAAAATTAAAAACATTACATAATAATAAAACATTACGTTAACATAATAATGCTAAGGTAATGCATTAACCACTGCCACTACCAGGAACCGTATCCTTGCGAAAAACCTTAACCACATTTCTCATTGTAATGATAAGGTAATGCATGGATGGTTTAGGAGAAAAAACTAAAACATTAGCAAGTATTAAAGCAGCTCCTACAGTAATATCCTTTCCATAACTACCGTCGCCAATGACTTTGTAATGTATTGTTTCAGGTATTGTACCAGAGAGATCTTTCATAGTCACTGTGAGATCTCCAATCGCATTTGGAGAACAAGACTTCACTATTTCAACAACTTGGTCAACTTTTCTATTTTTTAGAAAGTTTTTGATGTCACCCAAACACCCTTTTACAATGCCACCATTAGCATTCACATAGTCAGTGGCGCTAACCCACGCCCCACTCTTAAAATCCTCATCCTCACTCACATCCTCAACCAATTTCTTTATATATTCTTGTGTAGACATTACAGCCTCATCCAAACCAAGTAGAATATCCCTTTGTTTAAGCAGCTTGGCTGCTTGAACAATACCCGCAGGATCGGGTATTATCCTAACTGGATTTGGGGTTGAGGGAGATGGTTCAACACATGTGCTACTAGAGGGACGCAGAACGGGTGTTAAATGAAGATCATAATCATCTATAACAAGATTGAGTTCCCATGGATCATTTTCGTTATTAAGATTGAAATCCATTTGAGAGAGTTGGATAAGAAGTTGTGTGAGAAAATGAACAATGGTAAAGGGGTATTTATAACGGAAAAGTGGCCGTTGGGATTTAAAATTTAAAAATACAATACTGAATTTAAAAGAACAATCCTAGATTATTATTCTGACTCGTATTCTGAATCATATTTCACCCCAAATTCCAACATGAATTCCTCATCATCAGCTTGTTTTTGCCTAATTTTCTCCTCCCGTTCTTTTTCATCCCTTGCTTCTTCTTCTAATGTTTCTCTTAAGGTTTCTTCATCTAGATGTAGTTGATGTAGCTCTTTCTCAGTAAGATATACATCACATATCTCATGGGTCTGTAATGATGAACCACCTATATGGGTTTGAGAGCGGTAGTTATATTTTTCTCGTAGCCAAGCTAATTTAGCATCCAATTGTTTTTCTATTTTTGCCCTTTCTATACATAGAAAGATTCAGCTCGTAATCTTTATCAGATCCTTCTTTTAAGAAATTGTCAATCAAAGCACGACTCTCTTGTGGAATGTCATTACATTTCTCGTATGCTTTTCTAAGAGCGTCTTTAGCTGTGCATGCATCGTCAAATTGCAAGGCTAAAACCAAAATCGCTTTCTGACGAACCATATCTTTGTCAATTAGATTTTGAACCAAAGCTTGAATTTCATCGTCGGTATGTGGAACCGAACAATCCATTTTAAAAAGTTTATGAAAGCGTATATAAAAGTGAGAGAGTTGTGTATAATAATGAGTGAAGTAGTGGGTATTTATAGGTTAAAAAGGGGGTTTTTAAAAAAAATTAAATAAGGCAACAGTTTGATTTTGAAGTGGGGTCAAATTGTTTAACACTCACTACAGTGGCTGGTTCACTGTGGCCAAACCCACTCGCGCGCGACTTGATGAAGACGGAATAACACTCACCATTGTGAGTGGTGAGTGGTTCGATGAAAATCATGCCACTCCGTCTAGCTTAAGGCTGGGGTGGTTCACCACCACTCACCGGACACGTCAGCGCCACATCAGCTTTCTCTCTCCAACTTTACCACTCACCAAACACACTTAATAACAACTCACCTTACCCACCAAACTCACCTTTCCCACCATTTTTTTATTTAATTACTTTCATTCATAAACTAAAAACGTAAACATAAATGTATGAAATTAATAAAAACGTAAGCTAAATTTAAAACTTTTATTCTTAAATTAAAAACATTACATAATAATAAAAACATTACGTTAACATAATAATGCTAAGGTAATGTATTAACCACTGCCACTACCAGGAACCGTATCTTTACAGAAAACCTTAACCACATTTCTTATTATAATGTTAAGGTAATGCATGGATGGTTTAGGATAAAAAACTGAAACATTAGCAAGTATTAAAGCAGCTCCTACAGTAATATCCTTTTCATAATCACTGTCACCAATGACTTAGTAATGTATTGTTCCAGGTATTATACCAGAGAGAGCTTTCATAGTCATTGTGAGATCTCCAATTGCATTTGGAGAACAAGACTTCACTATTACAACAACTTGGTCAAGTTTTCTATTTTTCAGAAAGTATTTGATGTCTCTCAAACACCTAGTTACAGTGCCACCATTAGCATTCACATAGTCAGTGGCGCTAACCCACGCCCACTCTTAAAATCCTCATCCTCACCCAAATCCTCAACCACTTTCTTCATATATTCTTGTGTAGACATTACAGCCTCATCCAAACCAAGTAGAATATCCCTTTGTTTAAGCAGCTTGGCTGCTTGAATAATACCCGCAGGACCGGGTATTATCCTAATTGGATTTGGGGTTGAGGGAGAAGGTTCAACACGTTTGCTACTAGAGGGATGCAGAACGGGTGTTAAATGAAGATCGGAATCATCTATATCAAGACTGAGTTCCCATGGATCATTTTCGTTATTGAGATTGAAATCCATTTGAGAGAGTTGGATAAGAAGTTGTGTGAGAAAATGAACAATGGTAAAGGGGTATTTATAACGGAAAAGTAGTTGTTGGAATTTAAAATTTGAAAATACAATACAGAATTTAAAAGAACAATACTTAATTTAAAACATTACATTGAAAATACAATACTGAATTTAAAATAACAATCCTAGATTATTATTCTGACTCGTATTCTGAATCATATTTCACCCCAAATTTCAACATGAATTCCTCATCATCAGCTTGTTTTTGCCTAATTTTCTCCCTCCGTTCTTTTTCATCCCTTGCTTCCTCTTATAATGTTTCACTTAAGGCTTCTTCATCTAGATGTAGTTGATATAGCTCTTTCTCAGTAAGATATACATCACATATCCCATGGGTCTGTGATAACGAACCACCTATATGGGTTTGTGAGCGGTAGTTGTATTTTTCTTGTAGCCAAACTAATTTAGCATTCATTTGTTTTTCTATTTTTGACGCCTTTTGTAACACCCCAAAAAAATCTCGTAATCTTTATCATATCATTCTTTTAAGTAATTTTCGATCAAAGCACGACTCTCTTGTGAAATGTCATTACATTTCTCGTATGTTGTTCTAAGATCGTCTTTAGTTGTGCATGCATCGTCAAATTGCAAGGCTAAATCCAAAATCGCTTTCTGACGAATCATATCTTCGTCAATTAGTTTTTGAACCAAAGCTTGGATTTCATCGTCGGTATGTGGAACCGAACAAGCCATTTTAAAAAATTTATGAAAGCGTATATAAAAATGAGAGAGTAGTGTATAAAAATGAGTGAAGTGGTAGGTATTTATAGGTTAAAAAGGGGTTTTTTTAAAAGGTTTTTTTTAATAAGGCAACGGGTTGATTTTAAAGTGGGGCCCAATTGTTTAACACTCACCACGGTGGCTGGTTCACCGTGGCCAAACCCAATCGCGCACGACTTGATGAAGACGGAATAACACTCACCATGGTGAGTGGTGAGTGGTTCGGTGAAAATCATGCCACTCCGTCTAGCCTAAGGCTAGATGGAGGGGTTCACCACCACTCACCGGACACGTCAGCGCCACATCAACTTTCTCTCTCCAACTTTACCACTCACCAAACACACTTAATAACAACTCACCTTACCCACCAAACTCACCTTACCCACTATTTTTTTATTTAATTACTTTCATTCATAAACTAAAAACGTAAACATAAACGTATGAAATTAATAAAAATGTAAGCTAAATTAAAAACTTTTATTCTTAAATTAAAAACATTACATAATAATAAAAACATTACGTTAACATAATAATGCTAAGGTAATGCATTATCCACTGCCACTACCAGGAACCGTATCCTTACGAAAAACCTTAGCCACATTTCTCATTGTAATGTTAAGGTAATGCATGGATGGTTTAGGAGAAAAAACTGAAACATCAGCAAGTATTAAAGCAGCTCCTACAGTAATATCCTTTTCATAACCACCGTCACCAATGACTTTGTAATGTATTATTCCATGTATTTTACCATAGAGATCTTTCATAGTCACTGTGAGATCTCCAATCGCATTTGGAGAATAAGACTTCACTATTGAAGCAACTTGGTCAAGTTTTCCATTTTTCAGAAAGTTTTTGATGTCTCCCAAAGACCCAGTTATAGTGCCACCATTAGTATTCACATAGTCAGTGGCGCTGTAACACCCTCAAATTGGGTCGCTGCGAAATAAAGGTCCGGGGCATGTCACATCTTAGATCAATAACACAAGATATATATAGAACGACCATTAAAAGTCGTTTAAAACTGATACATTGGATTTAACAAACATTTGTTACAAAAAGCCCGAAGCTTAACTTATTCATTGTCCATATTACAAAGATACTAGTTCATAATACATGATTCCCAAAATATAATGCAACCATATCTTTAAGCATGTCATCCCAAAAGACAAAATCACCAATGTATCGCTTGCACCTTGTGCTTACTGACCTCCTAAAAAACATTGCTTTAAAACGTCAACAATAATGTTAGTGAATTCATAGGTTTGATAAATCGTATAAGGTTGGAACACAAGATTTCCCCAAGTATATGATAATGCAGGAGATGCAAAACATCATATAATTGTAATTACGTTACTCTAAGCTCATGACACTGAAGCTCGACATAAATAAATGGCAATATATAATTGCCCACATTGCCCGTATTGATGTTCTAACCCGCAACATCCCTAATCCGACATGGTATACGTTCGTTTGCCTAGTGATAGCTAATCACCCGAACGGGGATGTCAATCCCAATAGATCTATTCATAACATTCGCGCTCACAATCCAGTGATTGACAGTTCATGATAATGGGCTCAACTTGGGTTATCGCTACTTAGGCAACACGTAATCATAGTATAAATATTATCCACTTGTGTCCAGTTATAAAACAAATGCATGTTTTCCACCCCAAAACTTATAAAACAAAACCATGTAAAACGTGGGGCTATGAACTCACCTTGAGTTACTGATAAACCAAATATCACAGATAATGCGTCACGTAATAAACGATTGCAACCGTAATCCAATATAGGTTCGTATAAGTAAACTAATCACATTGATTAAACTACTGATCATATTCAAGTCTAATGTAGCTCATCACCATCTATTGTAATTTAAAAATTGTTGTTTTATAAATGTAAGAACGTTTTATAATTATCGTTTTTTGTAAAAACTAGCATAACTTTCCATAAATTATCCCGGTTTTAAACCCCGTTTCTCACTCAGCGTATTCATACGTCACACAGTCTTCGTATTAAATTGATATATAACCTTCTGATGAACAGCACTTTTACTGTTTATGACGTTTTAATAAATTTAGCTTTTATAATTTAATTGTCGTAACACAACCCGAAATGCAATAACATTATCACTTTAATCCCGATTTTTAGCGATTCCTTTGACCCACTCTCGTTATCGAAAATTATCACATTTATAAGTGTGGTCTGGCTGAATGAATAGTAATTTTTACTGTCAAAGTTTATAAAATTTACTTTTATAAACTCGAATTATCGTAAACGTCGTATTTTATTCGGTTTTACTCCGTTTTTAGTAATTTCTTTCGACACGTTCTCAGTAATGAAAGTTTCTATTTATGAAGTTTACAAAAATTAATGTTTCTGTCATGAACAGTAACTTTTTATAAAAATAGTTTTATAAAAGTATTTTTATACATTTTAAGTATATAAACTCGCGTAATTCATAACTTCTTCGTTTTTAATCGAAAAATTACGTTTCTTATTGTTTTGGAATCCTAAAAATATAAATAATCTGTTAAAAATACCAAACTTTCTGTTTTGTATAATTTTTATAAATTGTTTTATAAAAATTCTTTTATAAAACCGTTTATTAATCGTATAACTTGTCTATACCGTTTCGTTTTCGTTATTACTCGAACTTTTTTTTGAGTTTTCTTAAACCTTTTTAGAATCGACATGAGATGGTACTATATATTTTAAAAAAAACATAATATGGCTGTTTACCATGGTCCGATACCAAACAGCCCATTTGTACTTAATATGTATACTTATTTATTTAACTTGTTTTAGGTACTTTTCAACTTAGTAAATTGCTACAAGTCTTCATAGCCTTATTTATCATACCTGATACATATACTAATGCCCATAGTCCATCCTTTGTCCTCACAAGTCCATGGTAACAAGATTAACAAGTTTACAAAGTTATTTATACACTTTTACTTGTAGCTTTTAAGTAAATCATTAGAAACCCTAATCTTGCATTATCACTTTTTAAGCTTAACCAAGGTTGTGAAACACTTATGTATCCATTTTTAACATGATCTTACCATCAACATATCTTATGTAAAAGTGTACAAAACAATGACAACAAGTAAAAATCCTTTTTACATGTTTAAAAGCATCTTAATGGTGATTTTACTATATAGAACACCATATACATATAAACTCATGAAATGAAAAGATAAAGGTTTTTTTAGATGGAACAAATGATGATGAGAAAAATGTGCTAAACCCATTGTTTAACTTTAAACCCAGCTTGCACACTTGAAACCATAGCTTTCCAATAGAAACTCCTAATCTTCCTTTTCCCTTCCTTAATCCTTAAATGATTAACCAATACTTCAATCACCTTGAGGCATCTAGAATTATAGTGTAGAGCATCTGTATATGTTGTAAAATGAGTTTATGAAAATTTAGGGGGTTTCTTGCCGTGCTTAAATAAGAGCAAAAAATGGGAGAGAATTATTTTGATTTTTGTGTAAAGGAAATGGGGTAATGTTTTCTCTTTTTAAAAGTGCAAAGTATATGTAATGTAAACTAGTAAATAACAAAGACTAATAGTCTTATGGTCCAAGGGGGGTGGACGGCTCACATGGTCCAAATAGGGATGACTAGTGACTTAAATCACTAGTAATGATAGAAGTCTTATAATCCCATACTTGCACCTTACTATAATTTATTACTTATGTTTCTTTGTCACTCAATAGTTGAGATCATCCCCTTGATATAAGGAGAAGTGTTTCTTAGATATTTACTTGGTAAATATAAGTGTATTACTTGTAAAATGAAAGTATAATGTATAAGGTAAAGTGTAGTCTTTGTTATTTAAAGTGTATACTTGTAACTTGACAAGTCTTGCTCATTCCTTGTTATATGTAGGCGTCCTGGTATTCGCTATTTTATACATACTTTTACCTTGTAAAATAAACCCAAAAAGACTAAAAACATAATAAAAAATGCATATATTTGTTTGTTTTTGTGTTTGTGTATGTGCAGGTACGGATATCAGAAAAGGATAAAAGAAATAACAAAAACCAAGACGGATCAAAAAAAAATAAAAAAAGAAGAGCGCGAGAAAATCAAGTCCAAGGGTGGTTTTTGTATTCTATTTGCCAACCCGAACCCACTTAATGGGCCAACCACCCAAAGAAACATAAAGCTTCAACAAGGAAAATTATAATTATGATGGACATATAATGAGATGACATCAGCATTACATCACCTCACATGCCCCTTAATTAAATCACAATGGAGCACGTGAGGTTCCACTCAATTAAAATGAGCAAATAGGGGCTTGACATGTGGCTAGGCATATGTGAATAAATTCTCATTGCAGAGCAAAATGATCCAACTGACATTATTAGCTGCGTAAATATTAAGCCAATGATAGGACACGTGGTCTCTTTTCAGCGGTGGATCATCTTTACACAGCCTGGCGATCCGAGGTCACACACACCGAAGGCAATGATTGGCTCAATTATCTCCCCAATGATGAGCAAAAATTTATATTTTCACCCCCTTGGTCCCTTATACATGTAACCCGCTCCCTTTCATTTTGGGGTGTGTAGGAAGTTAGTTTTTTAATTTTTTTTAGTTTTAGTTTTTAGCTTATTTTAAGTTTGTAATAGCTTATTTCAGAATTTTTGTGCTTATTGTAAAAGCTTTTTCAAGCTTATTAGATTAGTTATTTGTAATGGAACATGGCTTATTGAGTAATGAAGATGGTTTTTAGTTATGCTAATGCTTATTCCCTTTCTACTCGTAATCTCTTTTCTTTTGGCTAAAATTATAATTTTTCTTTCACTTTTCGTTCTCTGCTTATATGAATAAGCTGTGATAAGCTTATTTCGGAAGTTTTAAGACCAAGCTTATTTTGGATAGGTTATTCCTCTCTATAACTTTTATCCCAATAGTATTTTAGATCTAGGTTAGATGTGTCCATTTTAAAATCAAGTCTTTCCTAAGCTTATTCCTCTTTCCGGCTTATTTAGCTTATTCGAATTTGAACATTAAAAGTGCAACGGAGTATTAGTTCAACTTAATTAATTAAGCTTTAATGCCTTTAATCTCAATACTTATCATCTTTTCATCTAGATTTCGAATAGTAGCATTAATTTGGTTTTGAAATGTTTATCCTAAACGTTTTCTGTATAAAACAATTAGATACCATTTTGGTGATGGGCTCAGCCCAACTAATTTGACAAAACTGATTTGTAAACACAGTTTAGAAATCAATTTTCACCATTTCGATTCAATAAATTTTAAGTAAAAGTTTCATTAAGATTTTTTTTAAATTTGTCCTAACTTTGCTTTGTGTAATGAAATTTTGGTCCAACCTCATGTGGCTGGAGCTTAAGGGTTTATTTACTAGGACCGACTTTAATTAGTTGTTCTAGTTAAATAAATATCGGGTGGTAATCTTAACATTGCGCTTCTTTCAATTCGTTCATCTCTAATCCTTTAAATTAATTAATTGGTGTAGATTTATTTTATAGTTTAGTAAAATGTTGTATTTATTTTATTTTTGTCATGCTTAGTGTAGATTTATTAAATGCTATGTTTAATCTCATTATGAGTAGTGAGTAGTTTTACTAGTGTTTGCTAAGTGATTAGTGACTTGAGATTTATTGCGTTTAAAAAGGTTTAAAAAATTATTAGTCGTTAGAATTTTTTCAATTTAAATATCGTCATTTACTTTTAATGCGATTTAATTACTTGTCATTTACTTTTTAGTGCAATTTAAATACTTGTCATTTATTTAAAAAAAAGCATTTACTTTACTTGTCATTTAATTTCTTTAAACTTGTTTTCTAAAGATTTTAATTCATTAGACCTAAACCCACACTTAATGAACATTTCACGTCACTTAGCAAGCATATTTGTCATTTATATCTTTTAGCTTAATTTTAGTATAATTTTGTAGTTTTAAATTTTAGAATTAATTTTAGTTTAATTTTTAGTTTAAAAATAATAATAATAATAATATAGTTTAAAGCCAAAAGTTTAGCTTCCCTTTTATATGCTTTCTCTTTTAGTAGATTTAGAAAACTAAACCAAAACTGTTGTTACGAGTGCGGTGATTCATTAGATGGAATTTTTTGTCAACAATGCATTTGCAAGTTTTGTGGGAAAGGTGCTCATTACGGTTATAATTTTCCACCAAAAGTTTCGATTATCTCTAATCCAGAACAATGCAATCAAACCATTAATGAGCTCCCACAGATTTTGCCAAGTGTTCATCCTACATGCAATTATGAAGATGAGAAATTCATTCATACTATGAAACCAAACCTCATCTTTTAATATTAACTTCCAAGTGTTTTCCACCAACCTCCACAACCCCAGTTTGAGACTTACTTGTGTGAGTTATGTGGAAATAATGCTCATTATGGTTATGATTGTTCACCACAGTTCCCGTTTGTTTATGAGCCAAAACCGTGTTACAATCAAAACTTTAGTGATAATTATTATCTACAAAATTTCTCGCAGCGTTATTCTCCAACAATATCTTTTGTTGTGCAAATTGCGAGGTCCCTCATGAACTTTCATTGTACCACCACTGAATGAAAATATGATTCTGAGCAAAATTCTTGCTATTATCCTGAATTCTTCCGGTTTGACCACGCCACATACCCCCGCCTGACTCCTTCTATTGTCAAGAAGCCCCTTGAAAACATTCTTGAAGAGCTTGAAGAATTAAAAACGAGATCAAGAATGTTAAAGGAATTAAAAAAGCGAATTCGCGAAGAACAAATGGCTTAAAGAGAATAGAGTACTCGGGAATTAGTCATGAAGTTGCAAAGGTTGATTACAACAATACAGAAATATGATGAATTTGGGTATAAAAGATTTCGAAGCGAGAAGATTGATGAATAATACAGAGAAATTGTGAGAGTATAATTCGAATTCTTAAGTTGGGGGGGGGGATTATTGCGAATAATGGCAGCAAGTTGAAAAAGGAGCACAAGCTTACAAAGAAGAAAGTATTACTGCTGCCCGTTCGTAACAATGCTTTCTATTACTTGTGATGACGAGGATGATTCTATTCCTTTAGGAGATATTATTGCTCGATATTCTACGTCTAAAGCAATCACACCTGACTTACCGATCGAAGAACCCAATAATTCTCTAAATATAGGGGATGAGCATCTCGACACTATTCCGGCAATGGAATCGGACGAAGTAATAAAGTCTAGTGTTGAGAACCTTGTCCCAATCCCAAGTGATCGAGGTATGTCCCGATCGATACGAGTGATGTGCCTACTTGTGATAATAATTGTGTTAATGTTGAGTCCGATCTTGTGGAATCTTTGATTAACCGTGCTACTTCGATTGTTCATGATCAAATCTTCTAAGCAAACGGACCCTATTCTCGAGGAGTTTGCCGGTGAACTTGCTCATATTGCTCCAATTCCACCGGGAATTGTTGAAGCCGATTTTGATCCAAATGATGATACTTCGAGTGATGACGATGATTTTGAGGATGTCGAGTACGTTAGCTTAGAGGAGGTGAATGATGATCAAGAAGAGAAAGAATTTGATTTAGATGATATTTTTCAAATCCAAGACGTTATTCTTCGTGAGAAATTATTAAACGTCCATCGTCTTATTACTAATATCAAATCTTTGAAAAACAACCCTACTCCGGATCGTGTGCTCGAGTCTCCTTCTCCATTTCCTATCCCCGTCGTGGATAGTGATTCGATCTTTGAGGAGTCTGATACTTCTCTTTCTTATTTGGATAATTCTTTACCCGAATTCGAGACTTCTAGCGATCATACGGAAGAGACGAGAAGTGGCAGTACCACTACTCATGCTAATTACTCTCTTCCCGAGTATGATTCGTTTCTTTTTGAGATTGGGCCTGATCAGGAGGGGTTGATTAGCATTGATAATTCAAATAATACTCTTTTGGAGCTTCCAGAGTTTGAATCGTTTCATTTTGATAATCCGTCATTTCCTCGTCCTCCTCCGGAACCACCGGATGTTGAGATTTGCTTACATTTTGAGCCCGATGCTCCCGTGATTGATAATTTTAATGAGCTTAATGATGACCAAAGGGGAAGTGAGATTGATTTTTCTCAAAATGTTGAAGATGACGATTCATTCACATTTGTCATTCGGACTTTTCTTCCATTTCTCACCTACCCTGAGGTTTCTCCTTTATCTTGCTCCACCAGGAGTGAAGATACGATCTTTGACCCCGGCATCTTCGCTTAGAGCCGGTGGTATCTCATTTGCTCCCCTATGGATAATTTAATTCGAGGTCGAGTCGAGCTCGTGACTCGGTTAACAAAAATAAGCATTTCTATCTTCTTATCTATTTTCTAACAACTAATGAGAGGGGGCTTGCCTTTCCTTTCTCGTGTTTCAAGTTTTGTTTGGTTTGTTTGTTTGTTTTGTCCAGATTACCCCGGATTTAAAGACCTCGTGGCTCTTGGTTTGGTCTATATATTCGAGCTTCATAACCACAAGCTTCATTTAGGGAATCCCCATATCCAAATCTTATCGATTAACCCTTAATACTCTTGATTATGCCTGAAATTAGTATGGGGTATTAATATCACATTGAGGACATGCGTTAATTCTAGTATGGGAGGTTCTTTTCGTTTTGATATATACCATGCACCGTTGTTCTCACGTAACCCGTTTTTTTCCACCAAAAATAATGTGAATTATATAATGAAAAAAAAAATAAGGCAAAAAAATTTATTTTTTTTTAATTTTTATGCAAAAAAAAAAGTGAAAAATATTATAAAAAATAACGTAATAAGTGTTTTAGCATAAATAAAGTAGAACGAGAAATTAAATTTGACTCGTCGGTTTTAAACTAGCTTTTCTTTAACATAATTAACGATGATAGTTTATGCTAGTCTCAAGTAGATTTAAACATGCTAGAACTTGATTTGTATAACGTAAAGAAACTTGTGCTAATCTCATGTAATATTTTAAATATGCCGAGTTGGAATTTTATATGGCTAAGCGTATCGCAGAGTCTCTTTCTTAGAGATTTTAAAAAATTGCGAAGAACGAGAAATGATAGTGTTATTTATAAGTCATGACATTAAACGTAGAATGGTTGGTTTTCTTTCAAGCTCATAAGTGTTAATTGTGGCTTTTTCTCCCATTAGCTTGTTTCACCTTTATATATAATTGTTTAATAAATAGAGTTGTGCGGTTTTTTTGGTTAATAATTAGTTAATAGAAGTTTTCTTTAGTTCCTTTGTGATTAAGATGAGTACATATCAGGAATACTTAATTTGGCATACTATATGTATCACATTAATAAATATTTTGCTTATTCCTTAAAGAGCCTTAGGGTATATGGGATAAATAGAATTCAATAATAATCCAAGAGTGATAAAAGTTTGTTGCATCTTGCCGGCTCACAACCGATGTTACAGCCTTCTAAAAGGTCGAGGAAGTTACCAAGGTCGAAATATGTTTGCTACATCTTGTCGGAGGCGTGGCCGATGTTGTAGCCTTCTAAAGGACTGATGTTTAATAATGTTGCTTAATTTTTTGTCTTATTTTGTACCTTAAAGAGCCTAAGGGTATATGGTGCAATTAAGATTGGTCCATTTATGTCTTAAAGAGCCTTAGGGTATATGACATGAATGGTACCTTGCTTAAGTAACCTAATAAAAGCCAAATTTTGGTCGCCTCGATGTGGACTTTAATCTTGATGACATTTGATCTTTTGAAAAGGGCTAAGAGCTAATTATTGCATTTTTAACCGTCCCACTTTATTTTTAGAATTAATAAGTATCGAAATAAAAGTCTTAAAGAGCCTCCGGGTATATGACTTAAATAAAATCTTGAGATACAAAATTAGGAAATAAGGGAGGAAAAGTAAGTACACAATTAGTATTTATGTGTAGTATTAGTATCATGACTTGTATTTGACAATGATCTTGTTTTTAAGCTTAGTATGGAAAAGTGAAAGTTGGGGACGATGAATTTATTTTGCTTGTTCTATGATCCGTAGTATAAAAAAATATTAAAAAATTAGTGAAAAAAAATTGTTATGAAGTGTTGAGTATAGAAAATTATGAAAAAAAAGCATAAAAAATAAAAATGTTGAAAATGGAAAAACGGGGCGTTTCTTAACTATTGATTTCTTAATTCCTTTAGATGAGGACTTTGCTACTTTTCAAGGTGATTAGTTTGGGGGAGTTGGAATTTTTAGTTTAAGCGTGTATTTATTACATTGCGTGAGGACATGACAATACTCTAGTATGGGGGAATTTAGTATTTGCTATTTTATACATACTTTTACCTTGTAAAATAAACCCAAAAAGACCAAAAACATAATAAAAAATGCATATATTTGTTTGTTTTTGTGTTTGTGTATGTGCAGGTACGGATATCAGAAAAGGACAAAAGAAATAACAAAACCGAGCACGGGATCGGAAAGAGCGCGAGAAAACGAGTCCAAGGGTGTTTTCGGATTTTATTGGGCCAACCCGTAACCCACTTAATGGGCCGGACCAACCCAAACAAACTTAAAAGCTCAACAAGGAAAATTATAATTATGATGGACATATAATGAGATGACATCAGCATTACATCACCTCACATGCCCCTTAATTAAATCACAATGGAGCACGTGAGGTTCCACTCAATTAAAATGAGCAAATAGGGGCTTGACATGTGGCTAGGCATATGTGAATAAATTCTCATTGCATAGCAAAATGATCCAACTGACATTATTAGCTGCGTAAATATTAAGCCAATGATAGGACACGTGGTCTCTTTTCAGCGGTGGATCATCTTTACACAGCCTGGCGATCCGAGGTCACACACACCGAAGGCAATGATTGGCTCAATTATCTCCCCAATGATGAGCAAAAATTTACATTTTCACCCCCTTGGTCCCTTATAAATGTAACCCGCTCCCTTTCATTTTGGGATGTGTAGGAAGTTAGTTTTTTAATTTTTTTAGTTTTAGTTTTTAGCTTATTTTAAGTTTGTAATAGCTTATTTCAGAATTTTTGTGCTTATTGTAAAAGCTTTTTCAAGCTTATTAGATTAGTTATTTGTAATGGAACAT
This sequence comes from Tanacetum coccineum, assembly GCA_026074375.1. NCBI lineage: Eukaryota > Viridiplantae > Streptophyta > Magnoliopsida > Asterales > Asteraceae > Tanacetum > Tanacetum coccineum. Next base: position 40,504 of record BQNB010022739.1, on the reverse strand, counting down.
GGCTTATTGAGTAATGAAGATGGTTTTTATTATTATTTTTTTTTCTTTTCACTTTCGGTTCTCTTGCTTATTGAATAAGCTGTTGATAGCTTATTTCGAAAGTTTAAGGACCAAGCTTATTTTGGATAGGTTTTCTCTCTATAACTTATCCGAATAAGTATTTTAGATCTAGTTTGAGTGTTCATCTTAAATCAAGTCTTTCTAGCTTATTTCCTCTTTCGGCTTATTTTAGCTTATTCGAGTTTCATTAAAGTGCAACGGAGTATTTAGTTCAGCTTATTAATTAAGCTTTAGATGCCTTTAAATCTCGAATAGCTTATCATCTTTTCATCTAGATTTCGAATTTAAATAGTAGCATTAATTTGGTTTTGAAATGTTTATCCTAAACGTTTTCTGTATAAAACAATTAGATACCATTTTGGTGATGGGCTCAGCCCAACTAATTTGACAAAACTGATTTGTAAACACAGTTTTATGAAAACAATTTCAACCATTTCGATTTCAATAAAATTTTAAGTAAAAGTTTCATTAAGATTTTTTATAATTGTCCTAACTTTGCTTTGTGATGATGAATTTGGTCCAACTCATGAGGCGTGGAGCTTAAGGGTTTATTTAGCTAGACCGACTTTAATTAGTTGTTTTAGTTAAATAAATCGGATGATATTCGTTTAAATTGCGGCTCTTCAATTCGGTTCATTCTCTAATCCTTTTTTAATTAATTAGTGTAGATTTATTTTATAGTTTAGTAAAATGTTGTTTTTATTTTATTTTTGCCATGCTTAGTGTAGATTTATTAAATGCTATGTTTAATCTCATTATGAGTAGTGAGTAGTTTTACTAGTGTTTGGTAAGTGATTAGTGACTTGAGATTTAAGTGCGGGTTTAAAAAGGTTTAAAAAATTATTAGTCATTAGAATTTTTTCAATTTAAATATCGTCATTTACTTTTAATGCGATTTAATTACTTGTCATTTACTTTTTAGTGCAATTTAATACTTGTCATTTATTTAAAAAAAAGCATTTACTTTACTTGTCATTTAATTTTTTTAAACTTGTTTTCTAAAGATTTTAATTCATTAGATCTAAACCCACACTTAATGAACATTTCACGTCACTTAGCAAGCATATTTGTCATTTATATTTTTTAGCTTAATTTTAGTATAATTTTATAGTCACAAGATTCATGATCTGTTCCACTAGACTCTAAGTTTTGTTTGTTAATCACCTTATTCCTGGTTGCTAGCTCATCTATCCTAGTAAAAGCAACATCTGCCCTAGGTGGAATGATTGCACCTGTAGGTGGAGGTACTGCTTTGTATGCCTTTTCTCTTTTGAAATTTTCATACAAAGGACCAGTCAAAGTTTCATCCCCAGATGAATTGTTACTTTCCTCACTACTACTATATTCAACTCCAAATCCTATGCATGTTTTATCATTCAAAACTTTTTGTTTGTTTAGGATTTCAGTTTGCAATAAGTCAGTAGCATTGCTCCATTTTTCAAAGTTTTTCTGTCATTTCATTTCTTTCTTTTTATGACATTTTCAATATTTTTGTTTTGCCTAATTTCAATCCTCTTTTTTTAAATCATACTCCATCTGTTCATATTTATCACCCCATGCATATTCATTCTTTTCATGTGTTCTAATTATGACCTCTAATGATTCTAAGCTCAATTGATATCCCTGAATTTCTAACCTAGCTCTTTGAAAATTATCTCTTTCAGTTTGATAATCATTCAACAATTTCTATCAAGATTTAATACAGTTAGGATCAGTAGGGTCCTCTGAGTTAGAGAATCGGTTGAAGCTTGTAGCCATCAATGATGATGGGCAACTAGTGAGTTATCTTCTTCTTGCTCCTAGTCAAAAACTCCAAGTCCATCTTGTCCAAGATCCACATGGTCTGCATCAATCTCTTATGCTTCCAATCTTCTATTCTTCCATCCTTCAGTGCCACCATAGCATAAGTCACAGGTGCTGCATCAAAATTCCTTTAGTCAAGTCAATATCACCTTTTGCTGTCTTTGCTACCAAAGCTTTTGAAGTTTGAATCTTTCAATGGGCACAAAGTCTTCTTTTCCTTACTTCCATTTGCTTATTGCCTGATATTGGCAAACTTGCATTCCCTAGCAAAGTGAACAACTTCTGACAGGTATAAAGCATTCCAATACTTTGACTTGTCAACGGAGATTCCAATTTTAGGTTTTGGGTCTTTTGGTTTCCTGTTTTTCTCATGAACTTTCTTATTCTTGCAGTTTTCATAGCTACTTGCATCTGATGTCTATTTCTTCCATAGCATCATCATCAGATTGTAGCAAGTTTCATCATCATGAGGTTTCAGGCATAGAAGCTTGTGAGCAAAGGAAAAGAACATATGATTTCATCTGAGTTGAAAGAAGAGTTGAGAGTTTCTTTCAACTTGCTTGATGAATCCTGAGTATACCCTTTGGTGATGATTTCAGAATTATCATTAGCAGTACTTTGTCTAGAAGTACTGCCTTTGATTTCAGTAGACATAAAAGCAATACTTTGTGGGAATTTGAACTTGTAAGCACCCTTTAAACTCATGCTCATAAACCTTCAGGTTGTTATAAAGATCATTCAAACTCCAAATTCATCTAATCCTGGTTATCCCTCTAATCATTGTAGCAACCAACATGCCAACACAGATGGTAGACTTCTGAGAAAATTTTTAAAATTAGCATCTTCAAAGGGATACCTTCCCCCCCCCCCCTAGATCATACAACTCTAGTCTAAAATTTTTGTTAGTTAATACTATTTTTGATTGATAGGGCCTTCTTACAGTTGATTGTGCTGATTTTGAAAAACGTGACATTGGTTTAGCACTAAAAACTGTAGATTTGGGATGAGCAGTATTAACTGTCCTGGCAGTATTAAATGGTTTTAGGCCAGTTTTCATTAAAACTGCTCTTGGAACCATGTTCCTTTGAGCATTAGGGTGAGTCCTGTTGGTAGTATAGTTGTAGTTCACCCTGTTATAATTATTCCCATATACCATCCTTTCCCTTTGATGGTATTTACAATGAGCTTGAATATGATCAAAACTCCCACAAACAAAACATGCTTTATTATACATCACAAAATCACTACCTAGCTGTTGGGATTTAAGATTATTCTAGTTTCTTTGATTCCCCCTAGGTTTTTGTGATATGTACATCTCTGCATACTTAACTAGTTTCATAGCAGTTTTGTCTTGTTGTTTAACAAATTCTATTTTAGTAGGAAAAACAGTTTGCTTTTCTTTTTTTGACACTAACTCCTCAACCAATGGGGTAGCAGGAGTTTTCTTAACCTCATTAGAGGTATCTACACAGACACTCTTACTGGCCTTAGGTCTATAGCCTTCAAACTCAAGTTGTTGGAACTCCTCAAGACCAGAGTAGGACAAATCAATAATTGAGGGTGCAAATAAGCCAGCAGGTGGGGGTGGAACAGCATTATAGCCCACACCTTTTCTATTGTTGTTAGATATTTGACTTCCTATTAATTTATCTAAGCTCTTAGAAGCATTTTTCAAATTTGTTAATTTTAATCTGATTGCTTTCTTTTTCATTCTTAAGCTTCTCTATCTTAATCTTAAGAGCATTGATTTTTGAGTCTTTAAATGAGGCATCTCTTTTTAGAACAGCAATTTGGTTACAAAACATAATCTCATTCTTCTTGTAAAAGACAAGTTGTTCTTCTACAGATGCTAAACCTCTTTTATAGGTAGCTAGATTAAACTCAGATTTATTAAACTCTACTCTTAAATTATCAAGTTGAGTTTTAAGAGCTTCAAAGCTTTTAAGACAGGTGTTAGAGCAAGTTTTGTCATTGTATACCTCAGAGTCTGAGAAAGCCATAAATGTCATGTTTGTAGTCACTTCCTCTTCTGCCATAAAGCTCTAATCAAAACCAGCTCCATCAATAGCCACCATAGCTTTGGAAGAAGTTTCTTACACATTCACAGTTCTTCTTGAACTGTCTTGATTCCTAGGCCTACTTTCTTGGTTTCTAGGACCTCTGCATTCCCTTGCAAATTGTCCCATCTTATGACAGTTGAAACATTCTACCTTGGACTTGTCATATCCTGCAGTATCACTTCCATTGATAGTGATCTTCTTCCTAGTTCTTTGGTAATACTTTCTTGCTCTCATACTCAGTAATGCCAATTGCCACTTCAAATCCATTTCTTCAAGATCATCTTTATGGATTTGTTCTAGGTCTTCATGTACAAGTTGAGACCCATTTGTTTTATTGGCCAGAAAAGCATAGATAGTGGCATCACTTAAGCTAGCAGTACTATCAAGAGTACTATCAGTACTAACTAAAGAGTTGGGAGTACTAACTTGAACATTAACAGTATTAGCTTCATTTGTACTGCTAGGAGTTGATACAAAGGCCATATTTTAAGAGCTTAAGTTTGAGCTTGGGTGTTTATCATTATTACCCTCATAGATGACTGCAAGGCTTGGAGCAGTCATAAATGCCCAATTTTGAGCACCACTAAATTGCACCAACAATTTCTTTACACATTGTTCAAGCATTTTAAAATTGTTGTACAAATCATCGCGATGCTCCATAGTTTCAATTTCAGACTATTCGTCCAGACTAACAACATGAGTATTCCACTCAGGGGCAATCTTGCTCAAATTATTTGCATAATAATCTCTTTGAGAGATGAACCAATACCGATCAATGCAAGCAACCAACAATCTTTTAAATGGCGTTAGAGATAGAGTCAAAAGACTCTGTGCTTGATACACTAAAATTCATATAGGTTGCTTAATTTATCATTTGAGTTTTCTTAGTAGCTTCATAAACTCTCCAAAATCGTGTTTCGATTGCAACAAACATTGTTTTAGCATCATTGTACTGCTAAAAGTTGAGTTGATCGTTTCATTGGGAATAGCCATTAGTAAGCAACTTCTAGCCTTCACATCATTCTTCTGATGGTCTTTTCTTAGCATTACATACTGACATTTCTTTAAGGTTCTGGGTATACCTAAATGTAATTTTATCGCGAAACGTACACAATTTACGTAATCAATAAAATAAAATGAACAAAGACCATAATTATTCTCAAAATAATTATTTAATACTTGATTGATGTAAACGTTTAATTGTTTGATGCCCGTTTACATTGAATGATCATTTTTAGCTTACGCGGTTTTACTTAATACATGAAATTAAAAGCAAACGCGTACAACAGAAAAAAATAAATAGTAGATTTATTGACGTCGCAAATGACTTGAAAACACGGGGTGTTATAGACTTCCCCCGTTAAATAAGCCTTATCCTTAAGGCTTACGATGCGGCACTTGGCGGCGGTGCGGTCTTGGTGAATAGATGCGGGTATCTCTTCTTGAATTGGTCTTCACGTTCCCACGTGAACTCAGGACCTCTCTTGGAGTTCCATCTTACCTTGACAATTGGGCCACGACTATGCCTCAACTGTTTGACCTCTCGATCCATGATCTTGACCGGTTCCTGACAAACTGAAGCTTGTTATCAACGTGTAGTCCATCCAATGGCACAGTTAATGGATCATCGGAATAACACCTCTTCAAATTGGATACTTGAAAAGTGTTGTGAACCATGCTCAGCTCTTGCGGAAGCTCAAGCTGGTATGCAACGGCTCTAACTTTTTCTAACACCTTGAAAGGTCTGACATATCTGGGGTTTAACTTCCCCCGTTTGTCAAAACGTACGACCCCTTTCCAAGGCGAAACCTTCAGCATAACCTTATCCCCAACTTGAAAATCCATCGGCTTACGCTTATTATCGGCATAACTCTTTTGTCGATCGCGAGCGGTTTGCAGTCTTTGCTTTATCTGAATAATCTTCTCAGTCGTCTCTCGAACTAAATCTGGACTGGTAAGTTGCACTTGCCGAACCTCGGCCCAACAAACAGGTGAACGACACTTTCAACCGTAAAGCGCTTCAAAAGGTGCAGCCTTTATACTAGCGTGATAACTGTTGTTGTACGAGAACTCAACTAAGGACAAGTGGTCGACCCAACCCTTTCCAAAGTCGATCACGCATGCACGTAACATATCCTTGAGAGTTTGAATGGTTCTCTGGATTTGCCCGTCGGTTTTTGGATGGTATGCCGTACTCATGTCCAAGCTAGTACCTAAAGCCTTCTGGTGTAACTTCCAAAATTTTGATGCTAACCTAAGATCACGATCGCAAATGATTGAGACTGGGATTCCATGTCTTGCGACTACTTCCTTTAGGTACATTTTTGCCAGTTTCTCCAGGAGGTCAGTTTCCCTCATCGGTAGAAAGATTGTAGACTTAGTGAGTCGGTCAACAATCACCCAAATGGTATCGTAGCCTTGCGACGACCTTGGAAGCTTCGTAACAAAATCCATGGTGATGTTGTCCCACTTTCATTGAGGTATCTCGGGCTATACCAACAATCCTGATGGCCTTTGGTGTTCGGCCTTGACCATAGCACTGGTCAAACACTTGCTAACATAGGTGGCGATGTTGGCCTTCATATTGGGTCACCAATATAGCTTCTTCATATGTTGGTACATCTTTTCAGAACCCGGATGAATAAAGTATTTGGACTTGTAAGACTCGTGCATGATCACGGTCCTTAAATCACCATAACATGGCAACCAATTCCTGCCATTGAAGCATAGAGTTCCATCCGCTCGTGGTTCTAACTTTTCCGTTCTAAATTTCTCTGGATCTTTAGAATTTTCAACCAACATACCTCCAACATCTTCGTTCTTGAGGTTCTCCGGCTTCCGAGCGTCAGTCTGAGCATTCAGGATTTGTTTGGGAAGCTCCAAGCCAATAGTCATGACTAAGACTCGAACCCTTAATGGTGGTTCCCGTTCTTTCCTGCTCAGAGCATCAGCAACGACATTTGCTTTCCCCGAGTGATAACGAATATCGCAATCGTAATCACTGAGCAACTCTAACCATCGGCGTTGTCTCATGTTCAGTTCTTTCTAATCAAGAATGTGTTGTAAGCTCTTATGATCAGTGACCACCGTATACTTGGTTCTATACAGATAGTGCCTCCAAATCTTGAGAGCGAACACTACTGCTCCAAGTTCCAAATCATGAGTCGTATAGTTCTTCTCATGAATCTTCAGTTGGCGTGATGCATAAGCAATCACCTTTTTTCTTTGCATCAACACAGCGTCCAAACCCTTCTTTGAAGCATCGCAGTATACGATGAAATCTTCGCTTCCTTCTAGTAAAGCCAGAATTGGCACACTACACAACTTCTGCTTAATCAGTTGAAATGCTATTTCTTGTTTGTCACCCCACTCAAACTTGACCTTCTTCTGAGTAAGTTTGGTCATTGGTTTGGTGATCTTCGAAAATCCTTTAATGAATCTCTGGTAATACCCAGGAAGACCTAAAAATTGACGAATCTCCGTTGGTGACTTATGAGATGCCTAATCTTTAATGTATTCGATCTTGGCGGGATCCACGTGAATGCCTTTAGTATCAATCAAGTGACCTAGGAACTGTACTTTAGGAATCCAAAATTCACACTTGGAAAACTTGGCATACAACTCCTCCTTCTTAAGCAACTATAAGATGAGCTTAAGGTGCTCTTCATGTTCTTGCTTGTTCTTTGAATATATCAGAATATCGTCAATAAAGACAATAACGAATTTATCCAGATATGGTTTGCACACTCGATTCATAAGGTCCATGAATACGGCAGGTGTGTTCGTCAAACCAAATGGCATAACTTGAAATTCATAATGGCCGTAACGAGTTCTGAAAGCGGTCTTTGGAATGTCTTCTTCTCGAACCCTCAGTTGGTGATAACCTGACCTTAGGTCGATTTTTGAGTAGACACTCGACCCTTGAAGCTGATCAAATAGATCATCAATTCTTGGAAGAGGATAACAGTTCTTCACTGTTAGTTTATTCAATTCCCGGTAATCAATGTACATCCGGAATGATATGTCTTTCTTCTTGACAAACAAGACCGGAGCTCCCTAGGGTGAGGAACTGGGTCTTATAAAGCCTTTGTCAGATAACTCTTGCAGTTACTCCGATAGCTCTTTCATTTCGGAAGGCGCCAATCGATAAGGTGCCCGTGCTACAGGTGCAGCACCAGGTACCAAATCAATTTGAAACTCCACTTGTCGAGTCAGAGGAAGACCCGACAAGTCCTCAGGGAATACATCAGGAAAACCTCGGACAATGGGTACATCCTTAAGTCGCTTCTCCTCCGACTTGTCTTCCGCCTTTTTCGTAGTAACATGTGCCAAAAAGATAGGACATCCTTTTAGCAAATATTTCTGAGTTTTGGTGCACGAGATGATGTTCAATCGTGTCTCATTTCCCCAGTTACTCCTGTCACCGTGAACGATTAGAGTTTCATTTCCCCATGGGATGCGAACAATCTTCTCGGCGCACACAATGATCGCTTGGTACATTGCCAACCAATCCATACCAATTATAGCGTAAAAACTACCAAGTTCTACGGGCATTAAGTTTATGTTGAATGGGTGGTTCAGGAGATTTAATGTACAACCCTTAAGAATAGTGTTCAACCCAATTATTCTCCTGTCGGCTAGCTCGACATCATAATGGTGATCTAAGGTAGATGGCGTGATATCAATTTGGGAACTAAATGCAGTGGACACAAAACTCCTATCGGCACCAGTATCAAATAAGATAGAAGCATAGCGGTTGTTGAGAAGGAACGTACCCGTTATGACATTGGAATCTGGGTTTGTCCCCGCATGCCCTACCACATACACCTTCACTGGAGCATTGACATTTCCAACCTGATTACCACCATTGTTGTTGTTGTTGTTCTTCAGCTTCGGACAGTCCTTCTTGAAGTGTCCCCGAACTCCACACTCGAAGCAAGAAGGCCGTTGACCTGTCCCATTTCCTCTTTGGTTACTACCCGGATTAACACTTGTAGAACTTCTACAATCACGAGCCAAGTGACCAAATTTGTTGCACTTGTAGCATTTTGGAGCACATAGACCGTTATGGTTGTAATTGCACTTAGGACATAGAGGTTTAGATCTTCCATACTGTTTCTTATTACCAGATCCTGCAGTGTAGGCTCTGCCAGTGTTCTGCCTTTTGTTATGTTGTGGTTGGTTCTGAGTGTTCCTTGAGGTGTCCTCAAACTTCCTTTTACTCTCTGTTTGGCGGTCAACAAAGGTGTGGATTCTCTTATCCATCACTTCGATTGCCATTTCAGTTGCCTCTTGCATTGTCTTAGGCTTGGATGCTACTACACTTTTGTGGAACATGTCGGGTAAACCATCGACATATTTCTCAATCTTGTCAGATTCTTCAGGAAACATTCTACCACACAGCAGTGCCAGTTCCTAAAAATGTTGGTTGTACCCTATCACATCGGTACCTTTCACTTTCAATTCCCACAGTTCAACTTCGAGTTTCTTAATCTCGGTCCTTGGGCAATACTTGTCAGTTATTTTCTTCTTCAGTTTAGTCCAGGTCATTGCATAAGCAATGTCATTACCAACAGTCCTAACGTGGGAGTTCTACTACGTTAGAGCATTTCCCAGAAGAGTACAAGTGGAGAACTTGATTTGGTTTTCCACCGAACAGTTGCTTATGCGGAACACAGTTTCCATTTTCTCAATACATCGAGTCAATTCGACAACTCCTTCTGTGCCTTTGAAATTTAGAGGTTGGCACTTCATGAAGTTTGGGTAAGCGCACTCACGAGTGGCTCGCTCGTTTCTCCTAGCACCTGTTCCTGAATTGTGGCTGTCGACGCCATTCATGTTTGCATTACGTACTACCAAAGCGGCAGTAACGCCTTGGTTAATCATTGCCTGAAGTTGGGCATTAGTGACAGATGTGGTGTTGGTTGTTTCTGGGGCTATGTTTGACCTCGTGGCTCTTTTTGGTGCCATTTTCTTCAATCACAAGAAAATATAATACCCGTTAGATTTCATAAAATCATAACCATGACATGACATATGCACAATAAGTAAAGTGAGATCACATCACACAGTGAAATATACAATTAAATTGTAATCAACAAAGATGTAACCAAATCGACATTCATTCATAACAAATTCGATTACAGACATGACATAATACCACCATTCCATATATAATTGGAAAACATACATGATCTGTTTGGTACAAAATGATTCCCTACTGCTAGGTTACAGGATGAAAATAAACCTAGAGCCCTACTAGCCGGGAGTTACCTCGTAATACTTAGTAGGATATTCATGATAGCTAAACAAAAACAAAAGATCTATATAGTCTGCTAGCTGGGAGTAACCCATAAAAACTTAGCAGGCTATATAGTATAGCTACAATATGATAGAGAGGTAAACCTAGGCACTACGACCAGTGTCCTCTAAGGTGTCAACGCGTGCTCCAGCCTCCAAGGCCTGGGTACGTATGATATGTTCAATAGTACGATCATTTGCGTCCTGACGCTGCTACTCGTGGCGATACGCCTGAGTCTTTAACACTCTAATCCATGCATTTAGTGCCCTGCTGTAAGCCTCAGACCTAGCCAAGGCCTGACGGGTCTTGATGCTCTCTTGCTCGTAAGCAAGCCTCTCTCTCCTCAATATCTCAATCTCAGCTCTTATAGCAGCCTGGTCCTCCTGGGCCTCCTGATGTCGTGAATGAAACCCCAAACTCTCTCTCTTGCGAACATTTGCCTGGTAACTGACCCTCAGGTTGCCCACCTCTACGGCGGCCATAGTCCTCCTCTCAGTAACTCGAATCCTGGTATCCACAGTGTCTACAAAACTATGGTCGACCTTGTGGGCCATAGTAGATCCTAGCTGTCTAGCAGCAGCAGCAGCAGAGCTCTCCCCAACCTCAACCCTAGGTGTGGGAGTAGTAAGTAGTAGCCTCTTCCGAGGTGGTATGTCAGTCTCAAGAATGTCAGCTCTGCAGCTAGTGGATGGTGCAGGTAGTGGTATAGGTAACAATGGTGGCGTCCCTGCTGGAAGTAGTGAATGATATATGGATGGTGCTATAACTCTCCTCTGAGCCATGGCTGCTCTAGTATGTGGGGGTCAGATAAGTGTGGGTAGAAGGGATGGTGGTGGTAGTGGCGGTGTAGGCGCAAAAGCAACCTCAGTAATGTATGGCTCTATAGGTGCCTCATCCTCAGCTGGAACTAAATCCTCAGGGTGCTCAGGCTCAGGAATGTACACTGGTACATGATCCTCTAGCTCCATGGGATCAGGTACATACTTTGAAGGACGTGGTGCCTACTCCAACAACTGTCGGGCATCCTCCTCGTAAGGATCCTCAGACGGGATACTCCAAGATCGTGCCTCAGAGTGGACGAAAGTATAGGTAACCGCAGAATCAGATGACATAACTGCTGTAACAAGCAAAAAGGGGCTATGAACTCACCTCGAGTGAATTGAACAATCAACAATGTATATCACAACAGATAATGCGTCACGATAATGACCGAATGCAACCTAATCAAGTATAGGTCATATAAGTACTAATCACTTCGATTAACTAACACCACATATAATTTTATATAGCTACATCACCATATAATTGCAATTGTGAAATCGTATTTATAAAGTTAAAACGTTTATAAATATTTCATTAGTAAAAACGACGTAACTTTATCGTTTTAAGCCCAGTTTTCTTACGTTTCTTATGTCCACGCTTTCGTATTAAGACGAGTTATCAAAATATTACATTTTCAATATTTGAGTCCCCTGGTGAACAGTAATTTTTACTGTTCATAGACTTTTATAAATTTAGTTCATGTAACTCGTAAACGTCGTATTTTATTCGTTTTAACTCCGTTTTAGTGATTCTTTCGAGTACGTCTTCGTAATTAAAAGTTTTATCAAATTAATGATGTTTTTAAAATGTTCATGTCTGACATGAACAGTAACTTTTATAAAAATAGTTTTATAAAAGTCTTTATTGTCGTAAACTTGCGAAATTTAAACTCTTTCGTTATTGATCTAAAAAATTATGATTCTTTAATGTTTGGAATCATCATAAATATGTACTATCTGTAGAAAAATAACCAATATTATATATCAAAAGTAGTTTGTAACTTGTTTTTATAAAATTTCCTATTTATAAACGGTTTATTATCGCGTAACTTGTAACAATTCGTATCTCCTTAGTTATAATTCGGGTTTTTCGAGTTTACCTTTTGACCATTTTTGGAATCCTTATGAGATGTAGTATTTTATAAAAATATAAAATGGATACTTTATTTTTCGAATTCTAACAGCCCACTTTTATCAATTTCTCAAAATGTGTTTAAAAGTTGTTTTTATAACTTTTTAGTTAAACTACTTTGTTACAAGTCCTTTATAACCATTTATACTAATAACCATTTATACCATGTGTCTTACATACTTAGTTACAAGTCCTTTATAAACCAATTTTTACCATGTGTCTTACATACTTGGGTTCAGTCCATTCATTTTGTTCAAAGAGTGTCAAGAATCACAAGATCTATAAGTTTACATACTCATTTGTTCATGAACTTTTATATATTATTTTAGGTATCTTGTTTATATGAGCTCTTTATACATAAACTATACATGTACAATACTTATACATCCATTATAACATGATATTAACATTCATATGTCATATGTAAAAGTGTACCAAATCATAAACAAGTGTAAAAATCCATTATTACAAGTAAATAAGTCCTTAGATAGTTGATTAACTATACAATATTATTTATGATAAAAATTATAAATGTAAAGGAGATTAAGAGTTTAAGGTAACCTTAATATGAAGTAGGATGATGAACAATATGATCCTAAAAAACCCTTGTTTAGCTAGCAAACCCAAGCTTACCATACTTGAAAATCCTAAAACCAAATGAAACCCTAATCTTGCTTTTCCTTTGCTTAACACTTGTAAACCCTAAACTAAGCTTCCAATACACCTTATATATGTCTAATTATGAACCTTGCATACTTGGAATACTTGTAAAATCAAAAATTACAAATGTATATGTGTTTGGTTTGTGTGCCGTGGGTTAGGGAGGTGAAAGTGGGAGAGTTTTGTTGATAAATTTGCTAAGGAAATGGAAGTGAATAAAGGCTTGCATTTGTCTTGTATTTATAGTCAAAATATCTAGCAAACTACTAACCTAACCATGGTTAAACTATGAATGACTAATGTGTAAGAGGGTGGATGGGGGGGAGTGGTTTAGTGTAAGAAACTAGTGGAAGTGTAAGAGATTTGGTAGGAACTTGCTTGTAAATCTATACAACACATGTTATAATACAAAGTAGGTTTAGATATTATTTTCCTTTGGTTTTATGAGCTCATATCCGGCCATAGATGTATATGTATAAGATATTTTTGTAATTTTTGAGTATTGGGTATAATTGTGGGTATTTGGTTGAGTATAGATGGGTATTGGTGCTTCTGGGTATGCCTAAATGTATTTTATTGTGAAACGTAATCACTTTACGTAACCAATAAAAATAAAATATGCAAAGTTAATAATTATACTCTAAATAATTATCTAACACTTGCTTGATGTAAACATTTAATTGTTTGATGCCCGTTTACATTGAATGATAATTTTTAGCTTACGTGATTTAACTTAACGATTACGATTTAAAAGCAAACGCGTACAATACTAAAAATAAATAGTGAATATATTGACGTCGTAAATGGCCCTAAAACACGGGGTGTTATATGATATGTCTCCTTTACTCGAAGCGATTCAATTGAACCATTTGCACTTATGATAACACGACAGTTTCACTGTACATGTATTAAAAAAGTGTAATTAGATGGTTATCAGGTTTGTCCATAATGAACCAGTCTTACTGATTTTACTTGGCAAGGATGTACCAATATTCATAATTTTTGTTTGAAATTTTACTCAAGCAATTGCTACCTGATATTTTGTTTCTCAAAATTTATGTGGTGATCCAATTTTCTTTTAAATATGTCATTCTCTTCATGTTATCAATATCTATGAAAATGTTTTGATGGGATTTTGTTGAAGGTTTAACATAAAATAAGCATCACATGATATGAATTCGAGAGTAAAAGCTACAAACATGATAGTTAATTTACATTTACAACTACGTGTAGATGGCTTGAGTCATGGGTGTTCCCATATCATTTCTCTTTTCTAGAGTAGACTATAAAGGTCATGTTTTATGAATGATTGTGTCATCTATTGTGTATTCTATAGAAGTATTTAGTATTCGATTTGAAATTGATATGGTTGTCCACAGGTCCTCTCTCAACTTCTAACGAAAGTAAAAAAAATCATGTACTTCCCAATGCGAAACAACAAGGATATGAACAAGGAACGTATGAGGTGCATATATAAGTATTTTCTTATTGGGAATAATCTCTTTAGTAACATATTAGATATTCACATAGTATTGTGGTATAAAATGACGGAAAACATAGTAAGCTTGATGAAGGAATTTTATTTGATGGGTTGTTACTCATTACGCACAATGTCTATTTTGGAGTAATTTGATTGGTGATAATGCATAAGCTATCTAATCATTTTTGGAGAACGGCTCTCAGGTTTAAATAAAAACATTAATGATTGGTTTCCTTAATGTCGTAATATTTTCCCATCCCATGATGCATAATGTAAGTTTAACATTTACCATAATTTTCTTTAACATATGTTGTCTTGCTGTATAGGTTCTGGAAGCGAGAACAGGTATACGTCAATCATGATGGTCGTGTTTGTAAAAGAAAGTTACAGTTAGTCTCTTGAGCACCGAATAAGAAGAATTTGTATCAAGAAGCTCTCGGTTTATACTTTATCGGAAGAATTAAAAGCTTGATTAGGTGGATAGGTCAGTTGACATTTTCACTACGAATGATTCATATTTTTTTTTTTTTTTCCTTTTTTTTTTTTTTTTTTTTTTTTTTTTTTTTTTTTTATTTTCCTTTTTTTTTTTTTTTTTTTGAGTTAAAGAGGGTCATTAGCATAATTGTCGATGATTTGAATTAATTTTTGTTAATGCTTTAGATATTGTATTCATTAATTGACATTGTTTTGTTGCACGAGATGGTGATGCTAAAACAAAGACAGGAGGCCCAAATGGATCAATAAAAAATAAGAGAGTACATGCGTAGAGCAAACAATGGTTTGAAAAAGCACTCGAATTATTGTGGTGTGTGATATGCCTTAATGTTTACCAACGTTGCAACCCCTGTAATGCATCTTATTTGTATTCAAGGTTTAAAAAATACCATATTTGAATACAACTTTCATTTGGTTGTACACACCACCTGATCAATGTATTTTTATAAGAGTTCCTAATAAAGTTATCGTTGATTTATAACATAGGAAGTGAAGGCCAAACATCTGAGAGTTACATATGCTGATCTACATCAGGTAATTATTTAAACTTCGGGTGCCTTTTAGCCCATTTGACCCATTGCCATTTTAGCTAAAGTTATTATCTCATCCGTTCGAGTTTAAATACAACCTAAATCTACCAATTACCAAGTATAAATGGGTTAAATTTCACCTCAATAACTTTAGTAACATAGTTTCTTCTTTTTTTGTACCTATACACGTTTTATGATTAACGAAGATAAAAGTTTCAAAGAACTTATATGGGAAAACTATAAATTAGGTGATAACTGTAGTAATCATTATGGCTTTACTATTAAAAATTAAGTTGTATTTATTTCTTAATTAACGAGTAAATAATTATTTTCTTTTCATCTGTTTCAAGGAGATCAATACATAACAACACGCAGTCAAACGATTTTACGTTCCAGCCTGCATTAATCAATCTACATAGAAATCCATTTTGTTCATACAGTAACATTTGACGTGTTACATAAGTTTTGTGTTAATTCCGTCACAAACACCATGAAGATCCTACTGGAAAAGTGTTCTCGATATCAACAAAGAAAAAAATTTCATGAAGCTAGAACTTAGATGGGAAAATTATCAATCCGAGGATAAAGGTAAATGATTATTGTATTTTTTTTCTCTTATTAGCACCTTTTTTTATTGTTTCCCCTTAGACTCTTAAATTATTACTTCTAGAGATAATCTAAAGAATAGTCAACCAGACCCTACCCAACCCATTTAAAAAGTTTGCAAGTATGTTGTAAATTTCTCTAGTCATTTTATGTTAATACAACTTAGATGGCAAAATTTGATTGTTTGCATATCATGCTTCAACAAGTTGCATTAACAAGCCCATGTGGTTTACTTTTCTTTCTAATTCTTTTTCTTTTTGTGTACAGATAATATACATATTTGTCTCTACAAATGTTCAATTATGTTATTGGGAAAGTTTCTGAAAATGGTTGTACCATTTTGAAAACAAGTTAGAAATGTTTGGTTTTAATAACATTTTGGAAGTTATTATTTTTGACAGATCTTTGTATAGAGTGATTAACGGATTGGCAAACTACACATCTTCCTTGGCCAATCATTTAAGTGAATGTCAATCTTTAAACCTGTTAAATTATGACATTTTTTACCATCTATGTTGATTATAGAAATATTATAACATTCTTTTGTTTAGTTTTTGAAGAAGTAATTTCTTTGAGATTACTTAAAAAATCTTACAGGTCTATTTTCTTCGCATTTAGCTTGGTGTTTATTTCATCAAGAGTGAAGCTCAATGTGCGTTGTTAAATGTTGCTAAAACATTCTTTGCACCAAGTATTGCATGATATGCAAGGACATTTGACATGAAATTGATTTGCGAGTTCCTCTATTAGCATCTCTCGTGATGGAAAGGCGTTGGATGATGTATTTTCTGTTTCATGTGGGATCATTGTGATCACATATTGTAAATTTGTAACATTTGTTTCAAGTAGTATTTGTTCCAATTTTCATGAATAAACTTTCTTTATGATGCAAGAAAAATCATTCTCAAGTACTACTTGGTTATATCAAGTTTAACGATATCTCAAAAATTATGTTAATACTTTTATTTTGAAGAATTTTTGAAGCTAGCCGCCCATGGGGCGGGCCTTGAGGCTAGTTTATAATATTGCACTCTCTTTGGTTGGCATTTTTTCAAAGAATTTGAAATACAAATGATGAGTATGCCCTTCTTATGTTTTTAAAGTGAAAAAAATAAACTTATTGACTTATCTATTGGAGCAGCAGATTGATGAACACAAGCATTCATATCTATTTAAACTTATCAATCTTCCATTTATATTACAAAACAAAATGAAAAAGATTTTTGGTAGAGAAATTTGTAGGATGCCATTCATTGTAATATTGCGTGTGGACTCGACTAAAAAGATGAATCGTCCATTTCACTCAAATGCTAACCAAAAAGGACATCAACTATTTCTTAACCAGCAGGACCAACTAAATATAAAGTAATCACTCAGTGATTCATTATCCTCGGCTCTGAGATACAACTCAATGATCAAACTGATGAAACTCGATTATTTACGTATGTTTTCTGCTATTTTGAGACCTACAAAAGAGAAAAAGTTGAATATGAAGATGATTTAGTCAAGAGAATACATCGATGCTTGTTGATTTAATGATCCAGATCCAACTAAAAAGGTATTAAAGATGTTACAATTAAAGGAGTTAAAGGACGGAAGGAGACAATGATTAGTATTTGACTTTTGAGTTATTTATTTTCAACAGTTAAAAGGGGTGATTTAGGGGGTGTTTCTAATGTCCTGGATGAAGAAATTTCTTAACTTAACTAGGAATATTTTTGTTTCTTTTTTGCTTAATACAAAGAGAAATTCTTAATGCAAAAGAGAGCTAAAATTGGACTTGTTACCATCCTTGATTTTTTTAAGTAAAAAGTACACACAAGTTTTTCTTTTATTCTCTCTCTTCTCCACAAATACCCTTTAATTGCTTCTTCTTCTTCCACGCCTACCTCTCATGCCAGCCAAGATAACTCCACCATCACCTCCGCTCGGATTTACCGCTTTACAAGTTACAACCATCTTCTCCATGTCGTCGTCACTACACATTTAATTCCTTCACATGTTCTTAGATCTATTGATATGAAAGGATATATTGATGGTGTTGTTTATCTTATATTTTTAGAAGAAATAAAATCATAATGTGTTTAAAAGTTTTGTAGCAACTGAATTTTTAATGTTGTTTTTTATGGGTTGCTTTTGTTTGTGAATTTTTATATAAGATGGTGCATTAGGATGGAGCTCATTTGAATTGTTACAGATCTAGATCTGTTCTTATTAATATGGGATATTGAACTTTTATTCAAAAAAGATATTGATTCTTGGAATATAACATGTTAAGGGTAAATTATGAGGCTATCCAGTATGAAAATGAAATAAAAAAGAAACAGGTGTATCTTTAAATGGTTCTGGCTCCAAAAAGGATCATTAATCCAAACAGAAACTATTTCTAAACATGAAAAAAGGTCAAGCAATTTGACAAGTGATTTTATAATTCACTCCTCACTGGCCTGTTTTTAAGTGATTTTATAATTCACTCCTCACTGTCCAGTTTTTAAAACCCTGTATTTTGAGGGCCTCACAGCATTTTAACTTCTCACTTTTGACATACCAAACACGATTTATGATAGGTTTTATATTCAAATCCACCAAAATACCCTCAATATTGGCTAACCAAACAACCCCTTATAACTTTTTATGTTTTTTTAATATTTAAAAAAAAAAAAAATACCCCTTAAACTTTATATTCTATAAATATAATATATATATTGTTTTAAAAATACAACATGTATATGTACGGAATTATAAATATCAAAATTAAAGCACGCGTTATTGTGTATATAAATAAATACACGAACAAATCATGTTGTTTTCTTTTATGAATTTAAGTAAGGATATTCAAAAAAAAAATTTTTTTACTATCGGCGTTCAATAAAGACTTATGTTATTTCTTCTATAAGTTTAGCACATGCGTACATGTGTTTGAAAATTAAATACGGCTAAATTAGTATTCACGAATATAAATATACGCGATTGTACTTATAACAACGGCTAATGTAATTCTTATTTAATGTTTATATAAAGATATCCAGAAAAACATTTCTACAAAATTTTATATTTTAACATCATCAATGGTCATTATGTGCTTTTAAACTCACATGTTGTGTACAGCGTGATATCAATAGTTAAATTTAAACAATAACAGCAACCTCAACGCGCATGTCAGTTAAATATTTCATTCAACAAAAAATATTTACAAATTATTTGTCACACACCGTGATGTGTCGTTGTGAGTAGGTAATATTAATGATCAAGTTTTACTATTTATATTTTGCTGACTTTACCTAAAAACAACACTATCGGGCAGTGTACCGATCAGTTGTAGGCTTCGCTAGTAAGTAGGTGTGATCACTAAGAGTGAGAGCGTTAATTCCTAATTTTATTATTGACGTTTTAATTAGTTAAGTTAATCATATGTTCGTCTATCTATGTTAATCTAAGTTTACCTAAAACTACGGATAAAAGGGGGGTTGTCAGCCTAAAAAAGGGGGGGGGAGGGACTGGCATAGGTGTTGGATTACTAAAGTGAAGACAATAGGGAATAACATACACAAGTTGATAATCAAAAGATAGAGAAGCGGTCGAGCCTAATGTAAAGAAAACGTACTAACCATGTTTAATATATATACTGTTGGTTTTATTTTTGGTGCAATGATTGATTATTGTTGTTGATATGTCATTCTTAAAAAACCCCCCCTTTTTTTTTTTTTGATTTAGGCGTTACTTCTTACAAAAACTTTGCAGAATTAACATCGTCAAGGTTTGGTAAGAAGTAACGCCTAAATCTAGAATGCATATCACAACAATAAGTCAATCATTGCACCAACAAATAAAACCAACGTTTATTATATTAAACATGGTTTGTACGTTTTTTCTTCATTAGGGCTCGACCGCTTTCTCTATTTTTGAGTATTAACTTGTGTGTGTTATTCCCTATTGTCTTCACTTTAGTAATCCAAAACCTATGCCAGTCTCTTAGGCTGACAACCCCCCTTTTATCCGTTAGTTTTAGGTTTAACTTAGATTAACATAGAATAGACTAACATATGATTAACTTAAATAATTAAAATATTGATAAAATTAGGAATTAACGCTCTCACTCTTAGTGATCGACACCCTACTTACCAGCGAAGCTACAACTGATCGGGTACATGACCCCCCCCGGCCCCCCCCCCCCCCACGTTAGTGTTGTTTTTAGGTAAAGTCAGCAAAATATAAATAGTAAAACTTGATCATTAATATTACCTAGATCTAAAGTTTTTATCTTTTTATTAGTTTATTTTGTTCTAACTTTTCATGTCTTATTTCTTATTCCATCCTTCTACATCTAAGGCCGGAGCTTAAGGGTCTTATAAGGTTGATAAATAAATAAGGTTTTGATTTTTATAGTTTTTATGAAAATAGTTAGTAGATAAAGTTGACACTTTTATTCGCTAATTAGTAAAGTAAAAGCTTTAAAGTGATAAACTTATTTGTTTATTAAGTTTGTAAGATCGGGTGGTTTTAAATCATTGCGATTCTTCATTCGGTTACCCTTTTTCCCTTTTTAAAACTAGTAGTTTAGAATTATTAGCTTAAAATATTTATGTTCGATCTTATGATTGTTGCTAGTTTATTTATTATGATTAGTGAGTAGTTCATTTGTGCTTGCTAAGTGATTAGTGATTTGGAATTTAGGTGCGGGTTTAAAAA
Source organism: Tanacetum coccineum (assembly GCA_026074375.1). Classification (NCBI taxonomy): domain Eukaryota; kingdom Viridiplantae; phylum Streptophyta; class Magnoliopsida; order Asterales; family Asteraceae; genus Tanacetum; species Tanacetum coccineum. The sequence continues at coordinate 19,867 of BQNB010022739.1, read as the reverse complement.
GGTTTAAAAAATTAGTAGTCCTTAGAATTTTCCAATTTAAATACCGTCATTTATATACTTGTCATTTATTTTATTTTAAAACGCATTTTACTTTACTTGTCATTTAATTTCTTAAAATTTGTCTTCGAAGGATTTTAATTCGTTAAACTTAAACCCGCACTTAATGAACATTTCACGTCACTTAGCAAGCATTTTCGTCATTTATATCTTTTAGATCAATCTTAGTTATTTATATCTTTTAAATCAACTTTAGTATAATCTTGTAGTTTTTAATCTTAAAATTAATATTAGTTTAATAATAGTTTAAATCCAAAAGTTTAGTTTCCCTTTTATATGTTTTCCCTTTTAAGTAGATTTAGAAAACCAATCCCAAAAACTTAAGTGATAATCAAGCTCGATTTACAACTTGAAACGTAGATTTCCATTCGAATCTTCTCGCGAGAAACGACCCGGGAGTCTTTGATAATTGCTTTGGTTAAAAGCGATTTTCTAGAACCCGACGGAAAATACTCACTATACTATTATTGGCCTATCCTTATTAGTACGTATTTATATATATTATATATATTTATATACTGTGTTTCGGAACGTAGATCTCATTTTGGCGCACGCTGCCGAAAAGCAAAGGGGAGAGGTGTAACGATTTTTACGGGATTGTTCGTATTTGAGCCTTGAAGATCCTTTCTTCGGAAAGTTTATTTTTGTCCTTATAAAAATATAAAAATCCAAAAAATATTTTTATTTAAAAAAAAATCAAATCAAATCAAATCAAAAATATAAAAATTGTCCTTTAAAAAAAAGATAAAAAAATAAATAAACAAAGTTGGTAAAAGAACACCAACAAATAATACCTTCAATTGAGGTATTATCATAAATAAGATTTCAGGTGACTTTGAAAAGTTCCCAATCGACACCAAAGGATTCAAAAACTTACCATTTGTGTCAATAACGAAGTAACGAGGTTTCACCCTTGAAAAAGCAATTTTTGAGAGCTACCGTGAAGTAAGTTGATTATTTGGTTTTAAGTTGTCTTTCGTGTATCCGTTTAAAATAAATTGTTAAAAAATAAAAAATAAAAATATTTTAAATAAATATAAAACCCCAAAAATAATCTCCGTAACCTAAAATCCGTTTAATTCTTTTCTTTAACCCTCTATTTGTTTAATTCTTAATGTCGACATTCGGGCTTTATCCGTGTTATAATTGTGGAAGGACAAACGAATTCCCACAATGCCTTGTTTTCGAACTTGTGAGATGTGCGTTTTTACTTAACGACGGAGTTTGTTCTTAATTGTAATCCCCCCCGACCCGAATTTTTTCGACAACTCTCCGAATTTCTCCGATCCACATCAACAATATTCGACATATTTTTGTAATAATTGTGGTAACAATCATTACGACGGTTTCGATTGTCCATCACTAGTCCCGTTTAATTCTGAACCGGAACCGTGTAACAATCAAAACTTTAGTGATAATTATGAACCATATGATTTACAAAATGAATGTCAATATATTTGTTGTAAATGTGGAGGTCCACACGACAGTTTCCAATGTACACAATTATGGTGCGATAAACGATGAGCACTAATTGCGAATATTGGCGGGGGATACATAATGGATCTATCAATGTACTCAACCCTACCGAAGAAATAGATAAAATCATTCAAAGACGCAAGAACGTGGAATTGAGATTTGTCGGCAAAACGAAGAGCAAATCGAGTACATTAGAGAAATGATGCAAATAATGCGAGAAAATGGATAAAAATCAAGAAGAGAAACAAATTTTAGGATAGCCGCGAAGCAAGGAAGAAGAGAAATAAACGAATCGCCAAAGAAAAGGAGGCCGCGGAGTTAGAAGCTAAACGTAAAAGTCCAGAGTGCTTAAATATCGAAGAAAAATCTATTCCTCAAGCTCTATCTTTCAAAGGAAGTTACGAATTGATCCCGACTTTAAGAAAATTCACAATTTCATACCAAACTTTTTACGTAATCCTTTTTCAACCGTGAAAACCGTTAAACCGCTCAATAAAAATGGGGGATAACATCTTGACACACAAAAAGGTTTACTTGAATCTAGTGTTAAAGATCCTATTCCAATCCCAAGTGAGTCCGACGTTATTTCCGACGGTGATTGTGATGATGATTATCAAAAACGGTTTGATTTAAAAGTTCAACAACTTTGGATGCCTTCCATTTATGATGAAAATAATAAAAAGAAAGAGGTTAATGTTAAAATAAATGAGGTCTTCAGGCAATTACACCCGACTTAGACCATTCCGACTCTCTCATAATGAGGAACGAGCATTCTTGACACTTATTCAGGTAAACAGACTTCGACTAACACAATCAAGTCTAGTGTTGAAGACCTTGTCGCTCAAACCCCAAGTGAGTCCGCTGATTTATCCAGATGGTGAAAGTGAGTGTGATTTCCTCATAAATGATGATTCACGCGGAATCTCTGTTTTTTTCGCTTTCGTTAATACCGCTTTTCGATTCTAGACAACGATTTCTCTAGTGATGATGATCCATTTCCCGAAGAGGAAATTCAAAAGATGAATTTAAAATAGTTACTCCAATCCTCTTTAGCGAACATGACGATAAATTATCAACCAATGAGAATTCTTCCTAATCAAAAGGCATTTAGATTGTTTGTCATTCCAATTTCAACCGGGAATTGGATGAACGTTTGGCTTTAACAACCAATCGGATCTTTTAGGAATCTCGTACAAATCGTAGAACACCCCGATTGATTCTACAAAGATCGATTCTATTTTTGATGAATTTTCTCTTCCTCGACCTCCGGAAGAATCTAATTCTGAAATTTCTGATGCTACAATCGAGTCTCTCTCTCCACCTCCTATCCCCGTTGAGGATAGTGACTCTCTTATGGAGGAGATCGACTTATTTCTTGCTTCCGATGACTCGATGCCATCGGGCATTGAGATCGACTACTATGACTCGGAAGGGGATATTCGTTTTCTTGAAGAATTGCTTAGCAATGACTCCCCTCCCCTTCCCGAAAATGAGTCATTTTCTCTTGAATCATTTTGATGTCCGCCATCTACTTCCCCGTCCTCCTCCGGAACCACCGGATGTTGAGATTTGCTTTAATTTTGAACCCGATGCGGGCGTTGTTACTAAGAAAGTGGTGGGTGACATTTCTGAACACGATGTTCTTATGCCTAATCTTTTGCCCACCCAACCCACCCTTTGTCCAGTGTTTGACCTTTTGCTCCCGTTTTCATCCGAAAACGAGGACAAAGTGTTCAAACCTGGTATTTTCTCTTCTCCTTTCTTATCTCATCGGGCCAAAATCACTTTTGATTTTTCTGAACGCCCGATGATGATTTCTGGAGGGAACATTCCTCATTTGGATGTCCCGTATCTCCATTTCTATCCTCCTTGACCAAGCTCAGGTGTGGAGGATCGAGTCAGGCTCAAGACTCGGTTAACAAAAATAAGCGCTTCGTGGGTGGCAACCCATGCTTATCCTAGTAGTAATAGTATTTTATGAATAAGCGTGTGATTTTATAGCCTAAGTGTGGGGGCGTGCTTCTTTCTTTGGTCTTGTGTATTTGGTTTTTGCCTTGAAGGATTCGCTAAGATCATGAAGAACCCTGCTCCCGTTTTCATCCTCCAATCGTCCGGTCTTCGATCTTTTGCCTTATTTTGGATCCTTAATCCTACGATCATGAATATTATTTTGGTGCTTACCTTCCCTTTTCACACTTGAATTTTTTTTGCATTTACACTTTTTTCATTCCTAAGTGTGGGGGTAAAACCCGATTTTTTTGAAACTTGAGCCAATTTTTTCCATTCTACGTGTGGGGTGGGAATTTCCCTATCGAAATGTGATCGTACCTGTGCCTTGCTGTGTCCCTGCAAACCCCAGTTTTGACCAAAATTTTAAATTTTTTTTATTGTTTTATTATTATAAAAAAAATGATGAAAATATAAATATATAGTAATAAGTAGGCCCGTAGAATTAGGTAGCTTTTGATTTGACCGAGTTTAAAACTCTAGCTTTCCCCTTAGCTTTTTAGACTTAGCGTTTGCTTAACTTTAAAATTTTGCAAAAACGAAACATGACAGGTGTTAAGTAGAAGTTGATGCTAAACAAGGATTATTCGAAATCTTAAGAGCTCATTAGTTAATTATGTCCTTTTCCTCCCGTAAGCTTCTAATTTGACTAATAATACGTGCTATCTTTGAAAATTAGACTTAAATCAACTATTTTTGAATAAAGAATGTAGTCGATATCAATAAATTTAGTCTTAGTTCAAATTTATATTTAAATTTTCTAAAAATGTATTTTCTCTTCTTGGCGCAATTATAATGTTGCAATAAATACATAAATAATTAATAAGTAATAATAAAAAAATGTTCGCCAGAGTACTACATCGTATGTCGGCCAGGCGTTGCCGAGTTGTGAAGTCTTCGACATATAAGGTGGGGGCCGGTGTCAAAGAAACAGTAGAATAACCTCTTGTCCGACTCGCTATTCGATTGGCTTCGGATAAAAGGGCACCGGTGATATATTATGATTACTAGCAAAAAAAAATAAAAATGAAGATGAATATATATATATATAAATATAAATATATATATATACTAGTATTATAAATATATATGATATATATATATATATATATATATATAAATATATATATAATATAATAATGATAGGAAGCCGAGGTGAAATATGGTTTGGGCTACATCGATGTCGGAGGCGTGGCCATGTTGTACCTTCTAAAGGACCAGGGTTTAATAGTTTATAGTTGCTATAAGTGGAAAATTATGTTTATTAAATTTAAATATGCTTTAAAATAAGCTTTTGCTCTAAGACTAATTCGTTTTAATGATTCGGTGATTTTTTCAAATAAGATATGTGTAAACGGGAAAACCTAGAGATTTTGAAACCGAAAAGGTTCGGAGTCCCCGATACTAGTCTCTGTGAGGCTGTTCAAAGCCTGGTCCCTTATACTAGTGAGCGTTGGATGGCCAAGACTAAAATATCGCTAAATGGATGATCTCGCCTTCAAAAATCAATTCTTCTCTGTGAAACGTGAAAACATAGTTTTTGGCATAAACTTGATCCATAGTTGAAATTCGAATAGCACATATCACCTAATAATTAATAATATACGGGAGTGAAAAGTTTACAAAGTTACAAATATGAGTAGTGTTAGCATCCTAATATTGTACTTAGCATTGATATCGTTTTAAGCTTAGTATTGGTGGATTGATGAAAAGGTCAAGATAGACGAACTCCTCATTCTTAAGCCTTTTAAAGAATAAATTATTATAAAAATTATTATCTATGTTATATATTATTTAATAAGTGGTTAAAACGGGGGTGCTTGCGAATTAAATGATTTTTGAACCTTTTGATGGAACCTTTCTGTTTCTTTTTTGATTGGTGAGAGGGGTCATAAGTTAAAAAGGATAAAGTTATTTTATTTTCGGTGTTGTTTTATACATTGCGTGAGGGACCACTATAAGGTTAAAGTGTGGGGGATTTGATATTGCTAAATAGTACAATTTTGTACCAATAAAACACTAAAAAAAGGACTATAACATAAAATAAATGATAATTATGTTGTAAATATGTTTGTATTGTGTTTTTATGTCTTACAGGTAAAAAGGATTAAAAACAAAGCAAAAACGGTAATTTTCGGGTGACTTTCCACGACGTTTTCACATTTACGAGGTTCCAAACAAGTCGTGAAAAATCCTCGATCAAAAAACGAGTCCAACGGTACCGGCCTTTCATATTTTACCCTTTTTATTTTGAACCTTTTTTGTCCCTGTTTGAACCTTTAATCTTTATTAAACCTGCATGGGAAATAAAAGGGGTTATATATTATATTTTACATATATATATCAAAGCTATGCTCTAGCCCACCGGCTAGAGCAATGGCTTTTATCCTAGAGGTCGGGAGTTCGAAACCAGGCATGCCTGGGTGAGGATTTTCATTGTTGTGACACGTGGCCCACTCTGGTGACGCCACGTGTCGACCCGATCCATGACCCGGCCCAGACCCGACCCGGCCCAGACCCGATCCAGACCCGGCCCAGACCCGATCCAGACCCGGCCCAGACCCGACCCGATCCGGCCCAGACCCGACCCGATCCGGCGGTTGACTCACCGTCGACCACCGTTGACCGGTCGTTGACCGGTGGTCCGGCGGTGGTCAACGGTGGTCCGCCACCGTTGACCGCCGTTGACCGCCGCCGTTGACTGGTGGTCCGGCGGTGGTCCGGCGGCGTTGACCGTCGTTGACCACCGTTGACCACCGTCGTTGACCACCGTTGACCGGTGGTCCGGCGGCGGTTGACCGGCGGTTGACCGGCGGGGGTGAACAGTGAAAAATGCCACGTGGCACCACTTAGGTGGTGACACGTGGCCATCTAATGATTGGCGTCAGAATGTACAGGTGGCAGGTACGAGGTACTGTAGCGTCAGTACGAGGTACTGTAGCAGTACTAGGTGGCAGACACGTCAGTACGAGGTACTGTAGCAGGTGGCGGCTGGACCAATAAGAAGGTGACACGTGGCACTGGCGTGTGTCAGTACGAGGTACTGTAGCGTCAGGCGTGTGCAATAATGAGGCGGTTGGTGGAGTGCAAAATGACCAAATTACCCCTAGATCCAGCAATTTCATTGGTTGGGTACCTGAAATGACGAAAATACCCTCACCCACCTTTGGCTATAAAAGCACACGCACGCAGCAGCTGTAGAGGGAGATTTTTGAGTGTTAAAATTTAGGTGTAGATTTAATTTAGTGTGTTTATTTTTAGTGTAGGTTAGTTTTTAGTTGTAGTATAATTTTGTTTTAGCTTATTTTATAAGCTTATTATTTGCTTATTGTAATCAAGATTTTGAGCTTATTAATGAGGATGTTTGAGGTTTGTTTTTATTTAATGCTTATTACTTTTTGATGCTTATTTCTTATGCTTATTCTTCTACTCTTTCTTTTCTTTTGCTTATTTCCAAATAAGCTCATGCTTATAGCTTATTTTTGGATCTCATCTCTTAAGCTTTTATTCTAATAAGTTTCCTTAATAGCTTATTTAGACTAGCTTATTTTATATTGTTTTTGATTTAGAGCTTTTCGAGTGAGCTTATTTTAGCTTATTTTCGAGTGCTTATTTTTCTAGTTTATTGTTTTTAGATCTAATCCTTAAATATACCCGTCTCTTGTTCACTTGATTGAACATCTTAGTTTCGGGTGGATTAGATCTAAAAATAATAGATCTTATATTTCTAGCTTATTTTAGCATAAATTTAGTTTTTAATTCTAGCTTATTTTTCTTAGATCTAAATCCTTAAATATACCCGATCCGAGTTCACTTGATTGAACACCTTAGTTTCGGGTGGATTTAGATCTAAAGTTTTCATCTTTTTATTAGCTTATTTTGTTCTAACTTTTCATGTCTTATTTCTTATTCCATCCTTCTACATCTAAGGCCGGAGCTTAAGGGTCTTATAAGGTTGATAAATAAATAAGGTTTTGATCTTTATAGTTTTTATGAAAATAATTAGTGGATAAAGTTGACACCTTTATTAGCTAATTAGTAAAGTAAAAGCTTTAAAGTGATAAACTTATTTGTTTATTAAGTTTGTAAGATCGGGTGGTTTTATATCATTGCGGTTCTTCATTCGGTTACCCTTTTTCCCTTTTTAATACTAGTAGTTTAGAATTATTAGCTTAAAATGTTTATGTTTGATCTTATGATTGTTGCTAGTTTATTTGTTATGATTAGTGAGTAGTTCATTAGTGCTTGCTAAGTGATTAGTGATTTGGAATTTAGGTGCGGGTTTAAAAAGGTTTAAAAAATTAATAGTCATTAGAATTTTCCAATTTAAATACCGTCATTTATTTTTAATGCAATTTAAATACTTGTCATTTATTTTATTTTAAAAAGCATTTTACTTTACTTGTCATTTAATTTCTTAAAATTTGTTTTCGAAGGATTTTAATTCGTTAAACCTTTTTAATTCGTAAACCTTAAACCTGCACTTAATGATCATTTCAGTCATCTTAGCAAGCATTTTCTTTCATTTATATCTTTTAGATCAATTTAAAGTATATCCTTGATAGTTTTTAATCTTAAAATTAATATTAGTTTAAAAATAGTTTAAATCCAAAAGTTTAGTTTCCCTTTTATATGCTTTCCCTTTTAGTAGATTTAGAAAACCAAACCCAAAAGCTTAAATGATAATCAAGCTCGATTCCCAATATTCTCTTGAATTTCCATTCACCTCTCGCAGAGGAAACGACCCGGAAGGTTTTTGAAATTGCTTTGGTTAAAAGTTTGTTTCTCGAACCCGACGGAAAATACCCTACTATTCTTTTATTGCTGTCTATCCTTATTTGTAGCGTATTTATATATATCTATATATATTTTATTAGTGTAGTTCGAAGTGATCAGTTTGGAATTAATGTGAAAAGTCAGGAACGATGAATTTATCCTTTTTGGGGTATTTTAGGATTGAAATGAATCTTGTTCTATGATCCCTAAAAGTTATAAAATAACGAAAGTCAAATATGTCAGTTACAAAAAAATAAGAAAAATGAAAAGAACAAAAATATGTGTATGAATAAGTGTGCATTTAAAAATGGTAAAAACGGGGCTTTTCGAAGCTATTGATTTAAATTCCCCTTGACGAACACTTAGCTACTTTTCGAGGTTAATAGTCGAGGGGGATTGAGTGTCTTAGTTTTCTTAAGTGCTTACTTGTAGCATTGCGTGAGGACACGCAATAGTTTAGTATAGGGGATTTTGGTATGTGCTTAATTACACATACCCTTTTCCATTAAAATCAGACTTAAATGACCAAAAACGTACAAAAAATACATTGTATTTGTATGTTTTCACTTATCTTATGCCGGAAATGGATATCCGAGAAAAGAACGAAAAATCAAGCAAAAACGGACAAAACCGAGCACAGAATGGAAAAGCGTGGAAAAGCCAAAGTCAAATCGAAGCCAAAGTCAACAAAAAGTCAACAGTCAAGTCAAACCCGATGCCGTAACCGAAGAATACTTAATGGACCCACCCGAACCCATCTAATGGGCCGGGTCAGCCCATTAGTATATTGCATGAAGACTTATAGTCCAAATTTTTAAATAAAAAGCCCATTTCCCTTATAACACCAAACGGCCCAAAATCCATATACTAAGCCCAAACTGCCTTTAACAGCAGTTAACCCCTATAACCCTTAACCCCAAATATTTAACCCCACAAGGATTAACCTTGCAATACAAACCATAACTCTTGAGGACTGAAATTGCCATATCCCAAAAACCTTATAATACCACAAGGACTTAAAATTCAAAAACCTTATACAACTTGAGGGGCTCCTTTTGTCAACTTCCTAAACTTTCTCCCCTGCACAAAACAAACAGACACACACACCCTCCTTTCCCGCCAAAACCCACTGTTTAACCATCCCTATCCCCCCACCTCGTTTACTGTTCACCACAGCCAAAACTATCACTCTCAAACCACACCCCACTTCACATGGGTATTTGCCATGCTGGGAATCCCCTTAAAACTCATTGGTTGAAGGAATAAGACATAAAGATAAAGGGTTGTGATCATTTACCTTGGGCACAAAGAAAAATTGAGGGCTTAGATCAAATTGGCAGTCTACTCACACAACTAATACATTGCCGAGCTCTCTCTATGAAGAAACATAGCCCAAGACTTGAAGATTTAGTATAAAGAGAATAGTTTAGTTCATTTTCATTTTTTGTCGAATTTTTGTGTTTAGAAGGCAAAAGCTTGTAAACCTAAATTTGTACCTCTTTTAATACTGCATTTTTAATATATTGTCATTTAAATTCTGTCTTTTAAATACTTGTTCTTTAATTTTATGCAATTTACTGTTTTCTTTAAATTCTTGTCATTTAAATATCTTGTCTTTTAAATACTTGTTTTAAGCCTTAATATAAGTTTTTGAGTCATTAAATCTTATATAAAAGCTTGTTTTAACTTTCTGTCAAAAATACCAAAAATCAAAAAAGAAAGAAACTGTCAATCAAAGAAGATTGGTTAGCAAGGTACTATAAGGGTCCATGGCCATGGATTTGGGCCTATCCTTATGGTAAGCATATAGGTGTGTATAAGCTAGTTTGAGAGCTTATTTCATTGCCATTAAGCTTGGACCCTTTGTAAGTTTCCTTTTTCAAATTTTTGCACTTTTGCTTATTTTTACTATTCATTTGCTTATTTTGTGCTTATTGTTGCTTATCCTGCTTATTTGTAATCTTTTATTGCTTGTTTGTCTTTCTTTTATGCTTATTTATCTTATGTTTAAGTTTTTGAGTTAAACTGCCTTTTTGCCTTATAATCTGCTTATTTACTTGTGCTTATTTTTGTTGCTTATCCTTGTTTGAAATTTGCTTATTTATGTTTAATGTTGCTTAGTTGTTAACTGTTTTTCAAAAATTCTGCTTCACTCTTTCAAAACAGGTTTAAAATTTGTTTTAAAAAGCTTAAAGGGGTGTTTGGGATAGTGGGTCAAACGGGTCAAAATGGTTTAAAACCATTGGGTCACTTTGCTTACTTTTATAAACTCTTTTAAGCTATGGTTAATCTGTTTTCAAAAGCTTTTTGGTCTAAAGGGTTGTTTTAAGGTTTTTTCTATCAAGTCTTTGAAACTGTTGGTGACAAAACAGTTTCACCAAGCTTATTTGATTAAGCTTATAAAACCAACTTTGAAGTCTTGTTTTAGTCCTTTTTGTAGGTGTAAATTTATAGGAATAAAGTGTCTTTTATAGTTTTCACCTTTGTTTTAATAAAGTTTGTGTCAATTTTTGTAAGTATTATCATATTAAAAATGCCCCTCTTTTTCATTTCCATATATCAGATGCATTTAAGTGTGTTTAGCTTTTATTTTTGTGCATAAGTCATAGGAGATGGTCGTCATCTGTTTAACTTGATTTTTATTTTCAAGCTTATTTTCTAGCTTATTCTCAAGGCTGCATTTAGCCCCTTTTCTCTTTTCAAAAACCAATCAGCACTTGCTGATACAAACAGCCTATTTCACAAGCCTTTTTACTAGCTTAATTGCATTTCAAAATTTGTGTTCTTTGTTCTTTTAGAAAGGCCTTAAGTCACTCTTTAAGCTGGTATAAGTTGCATTCCCTTGAGGGCCCCTTTAAGTGCTTAAATTTTAAGCCTAATAGTGTCCCTTAGGCTGCCCTGCACCAGTTTGTATTTGTTTACATTTTTTCTGTATTTTTTTACATTTTTCCATTAAAGTTTAGTATTTTTTTTATCATTTAGTTTCTTTAAAAGTGTTTTTAATTCATAAAAAAATTATAAAAAATTCAAAAAAATATAATTCTTTTTTTTTTAAATTTTCTTTTATCATTTAGGACCTAGGAAAATTAAATTTACTTTTGTAGGGTTAAAATTTCATTTTTTAAAGAACGGGTTTAGGTCCCGGTTCTCGTTTTTAAGTTTAATCGATTTTTAGCTTATCCGTTTTTAGTTTTTCTTTCAATCGTTTTTGCATTTTATTGCTAGATTAGTAATCAAAAATTTCAAAGTACTTTTTAACCAATTCAAATACGCTGCGATCACAAACGTCTTCGATTTTTCAATTTGCACCTGACGGGATTACGACTTCGCGGTAGTTTTGAGAGATTGTGTTTGGAATATAAGCGTACTCTTTTTTAAAAGCCTCTTGGAATATTTACTATTGATTTTTATCCTTACGTATTTCTATTTATATATTTATTTATATTTATATTTATACAAAAAGGGTGAGATTATGTAGTTAATCACCATCTAAGGACTTATTTACTTGTAAAAATGAATTTTTACACTTGTTTATGTTTTGGTATAGTTTTACATATGACATATGAATGTTGATATCATGTCATAATAGATGTATAAGTATTGTACATGTGTGGTTTATGTATAAAATATATATATAAACAAGATACCTAATATATATATATATAAGTTCATGAACAAATGAGTATGTAAACTTATAGATCTTATGATTCTTGAATAATTTATGGACTAATCATGGACTAGAGACCCTAAAGATGTAAGACATGTGAGTTATAAAGGACTTGCAACAAAGTGGTTAAACTAAAAAGTTATAAAAACAACTTTTAAACACATTTTGAGAAATTTATAAAAGTGCACTGTTAGAATTCGAATTTTAAGGCATCTATTTTATGATCTTATAAAATACTACATGTCACAAGGATCGTGGGCATGTAGATAACTCGAAAAACCGATTTATAACGAATGAGATACGCTAATTTTAAGTTATACGTTAATTAAACGCGTTATAAAAGAAATTTTATAAAAACAAGTCATAAAATACTTTTGATATATAAGGTTTGTTATTTTTATTAGATAGTACATATTTTTAGGATTCCAAAACAATAAGAATCGTAATTTTTCAATCAATAACGAAGGAGTTATGAATTTTGCGAGTTTACGATAATAAATACTTTTATAAAACTATTTTTATAAAAGTTACTGTTCATATCAGACATTAACATTTTGAAAACATCATTAATATGATATAACTTTTAATAACAAAGACTTGCTCGAAAGAATCACTAAAAACGGAGCTAAAATGAATAAGATACGATATTTACGGGTTTTACGATAACTAAATCTATAAAAATAAATTTATAAACTGTCATGAACAGTAAAAACCACTGTTCATCAGGGGACTAAAAATATGAAAATGTAATATTTTGATAACTCGTCTTAATACGAAAGCGTGGACATAAGAAACGTAAGAAAGGGGGCTTAAAACGATAAAGTTACGTTGTTTTTACTAAGAAAATATTTATAAACGTTTTAACTTTATAAATACGATTTCACAAACGCAATTAGATGGTGATGTAGCTAATAATATATGGTAGTAGTTGTTCAAAATGCTTAGTACTTATACGACCTATATTGGATTAGGCTGCATTCGATCATTATTGTGACGCATTTTCTGTGATATAATTGTTATCATACACACAAGGTGAGTTCATAGCCCCACGTTTTACATTTTATAATGATTTACAAGTTTGGGGTGAGAAACATATGCATGTTTTACAATTGGACGCAAGTGGACATTTCACATTACGATTACGTGTTTGCCTAAGTAGCGATAACCCATCTAAGCCTGTTATCATGAACTGTCAATTACTGTTGTGATCGCGAATGTTATATATAGATCTATTTGGGATCATCACAATTTTAGTATGTGGTGTGTGCTTTAGCCGGTTAATAGCCCTCCTCAAATGGTAGGTATAGGTATTAAGGTGGCTCTT
>BQNB010022738.1:10282-62648 GCA_026074375.1 Tanacetum coccineum | reverse complement strand
AAACGATCGGGTCATAATAAGGAGTGGGATTACCACTCGCGATCACATTGGAGAAACCGAGAACTTCTTGAGAATACTCCTTATAAGCCATTTCAATAACGTCGATTCGGTTAACCGAATTATCATCATAATTAGAGGAGCATCTCGAAGTTTGATCAAGATTGAATGTTACGGCTTCTTTTCCAACACGAAGAGTTAATTCACCTTCGTAAACATCAATCAAAGCACGTCCGGTCTTTAATGTAACACCCCCAAAAATGTGTCGCGGCGGAAATGTGTCCGGGGGCGTTACTTCATAATACAACGGCACATGATACAAGAGAACGACCTCTAAATGTGTCGTTTGAAAAATAATCTCGTTGATTTTCTTGAAATTGAAATAGCATTTGTCCCATAATTGCATCACCACAAAAAGCTTGAAAACAATACAACGAGATTTGATCATTTGTATGTATGTAGAAATCCATAAATGAAATCTTGTCAATTTAGACTCCAATGCACATCAGATAATCCAAGCATCTAATTCACCTGAGAAAAACATGCCTAAAAATGTCAACATAAAGTTGGTGAGTTCATAGATTTTTGTAAATGTAAATGTTGAATTCAAAAGAGTATAGTGCCTACTGCTTCACTGCGGTATAATGAAAAATGTTTAGTAATCAGTAATGTTCAACAAAATAGTGTGGACCACAAGATTTCCAAAATGTATGACTACTATAATAAATACAGTATCACATAAAATGTATCTACTGTTGCGTTAAGCTCATGACAATGAAGCTAATTTATGTAGCATATAATATGCAAAATGTATTTCTGCCCTACCGGTGTCTGACCAAGACACCAAATGAAATTGACATGATATATACCCGTTGTCCGGTACACCGGCACAGTGAGCGCTACTCACCCGGATAGGGATAATTAGTCCCAATAGATCTATTTATAACATTCACGCTTACAATCCGTAATTAACAGTTCATGATAGTTTCGGGCATTGAGTGGTCTAATCGCTACTTAGGCAACACGTAAACATGAGATGATAACCAGAAATACTTGTGTCCAATGAAAAGATAACCATTGTATTCATAAACAACTTTAAATACTTAAATCCATAAGTAGAAAGAGAGTATGATATAAATCAAGTAACGAGTTTGTAAATGAGTATAAGTATGAGTAAGTAAACAAGTATGTAAACAAGTTGTAATGAGCATGTATTCTCCCTCGAGATTTGTAAAGTAATGTAAAACAAGTGAAAGAGGGGCTATAAACTCACATCGATGTTGTAGAACGATTGGCGGGAATGCGCGTATTAAGCGCCAGACAAAACGGAAACTGGAACGGCTCGACCAAGAAGTTGCGGTTTATCTTACGGTTATATCCTACTAGCCTAGGATAGTGTACTTGGGTTTCCCGATGAATGAGTACATCAACGCGACACGTTGATAAAAGATTTAGTTTTAAAGTTGTAATAGTTTGGTAGTTGGTTAAATAAAACAAATCAAGAAGCATATATAATTCACAGGGTGAATCATAAAGCAAAGTATGTAATATATTCCGTATATATTACATAAGAAAAATAAGCAATTATATAATTCATATGGTGAATTATATAATAAGACAAACAATCAAATAAATAATTTGGAAGAGTATATAATACACGACATGTGTTATGTCAAAAAGGTGACAATTAAAATAAAATGGTCTAATTATATAATACTTTCCAAGTATTATATAAGAAAGATGATAAAAATAAATGAAACTAAATAATTCGACACTCACCCGGATATCCCCAAATGGTTTAGATAGAAAGTTTCTTTATAAAAATAAACGCACTTTTTAAAGTTGCAAATTATGTTAAACGACGTTTTTAAAACTTTTACATCAGTTATGATGTTATTTTCTAGTTGACAATTATAAAATATAAAATAATATTTTATAATTTAGTATATTGTTTCCTTGATGGGTTGCTAAAATAGTTATCCCATTTATAAAAGTATAGTTCTCGTTTGTTTATCTGGTTATTGCATAATTATAAATTAAAAAATCTTAAAATTATATAACTTAATCCTTTTTCAATCAATCCGTGTTGCAATTTACTCGTGTGATCAATATATATGATTAGGCGAGATTAAATAATATATAACACATTTATTTAACCATTAACCACCATTTACTCCGGTTTTATATTTGTAAAATCTTATGATATATTTATTATTCGATTTATATAAATCAAGACACACCCTAAAAGTTGTTTCTGCTCACCCAACCACGCCCCTTGGGTGTTAACTGCCAAGCCAAACACACACTCTTTGCATTTCTGCAAAACCAAACGCACCCTTATGGTCCTTCTCTTAACCCAACGCACCCCTTGGTGCAATCTGCAAAACCAAACACCCCTGTTTGGTGTTAACTGCCAAACCAAACGCCCCTTTATGGGTAATCTGCTCACCCAAACACTCCCTTGGGTGTTAACTGCCCACCCAAACGCACCCTAATCTGTGTAAGTGTCAAACCAAACGCACCTAGTTGTTTTCTACCTCAACCAAACGCGCCCTTAATGATGTTAAATCCATAAACAAACACGCCTTGTGGCTGTTTCAAAACCAAACGCGCCTTGGCTGTGAAAACAACCAAACCAAACGCACCCTGTTGCGTCTTAAACCAAAACCAAACGCACCTAAATGATTCTATATCAAACGCACTCTTGCTGCTAGGAATAAACCAACGCACCCTTGTTCTCGATAAAACCATACGCATCCTAGTCTTGTGTATATCAAACGCACCCTAGTTGTTTTTAAAATAAAAACGAACGCGTCCTGGTGGTATAAACAAAACCAAACGAATCCTTGTGGGCTGTGGAATAACAACCCAAACGCATCCTGTTGCATTTTATAATCAAACCAACGCACCCTCGAGGTGTTAGCTGAAACCACAGAAAACGAACCCACCCTTATGGTGGTTTATACACATCAAACGCACCTTTGATGTATTTTAACCAAAACCAAAATGCACTCTAGCTGGTATAATACCAGACGCACCCTTTTTATGTGGTGACGTGGTCGTGGTGGTGATGTGGTGGCGTGATGGTGATGTTGACAGGGTGATGAAGGGCGGCGACAGGAGGTGTAGCAGGGGTGGTGATGTGAAGATGATGATGACGAGATGATGATGATAATGATGATGATGATGACGTCTTGTGGTGGTGGTGGTGCGTCGGTGTGGCGGCAGCAGTGGTGGTGTGGTGGCAGCGCGTGGAGGCGCGTAGTGGTGGGGATCGGATAGATCGGGAGAGGATCTATCTTTTTATAGATTTTTGGGTTCATCGGAGTTTGGCCGAAAAACTCGCCGAAAAACTTTTCCGGCGGCGGTTGGGTGGTGGTCGGCGGCGGCAGGTGGCTGCCGAAAACATTGGGTGAGGGAGAGAGGATTTGTATATGTGTGTTTTATGTTTTTATAAAAAAATGAAATGAAAAGTTAATAAAATTTTATTTATAGTAAAATTTTAAAACAAAGTGACAAGAAATTAGAGAATGAATATGAGACTATCACTAGTGGTGCTTAATTCAGGCTAAACACGACCATTTTTACTGGTTATACCACGAACCCAACTTCACTCTTTAAAGCAATTCAACCGTTAGGTCAAATTGAATTTCTAGTGCGATAGGTTCTCCAGTAGTCATTCTCGTGTTAGACAAAATAGAATTCCTATATTTTCCTATTGAAGTTTAGCAAAGATAAAATTTGTATCGTCTTTTCATACAAAGCTTAATATGACTCAACTAACATACTTTAATTTTGGTTCACATAATCCTAATCAAGATGTGTGGAATTCTAAGGTTGAATGAGAAAGCAATTAAGTTGTTGTAGCTATAAGAAAGAATGAGTCATCTAGGACCTAGGCGTATGCTTAAAAGTAACAATGTGTAATGTTCTATATTGAAAGTGTTCAAAGAATGCACATTTGCATGTCTTTTATAAGAGAAATCCAATTAAGGTTATTTACCTTAATAGATCTTGTGTTGGTTTCTTTGTAGAAATAATGATGATTAGCTAAAGTTTAGTTACATGTATGTTAGACTTTTAAGCAAGAGATTGACAAGAGGAAGATGTTTAAATCTAATTCCACAGGGCAGATCTACCTAAACCGAATATGAATCTAGGATGAAGGATCCATCGATCCGTGGAGGTGCTGAATTTGGGCAATGATCATTTTCTATTATTTGGGAGATGGTGTTGATATTAGGTAATTAAGAGAAACTTATATAAGTTATAAGGGTTCTTGGTTTGAGTTTTCAGAAATTACATCCAAGACTTGCTTATCAAGTTGGAGTACTTATGAGCTTCCCGATGGAAAATCATAAATCGTCAATCCTACTTAGAGTGTGTTAAGTTTAGCATGTATAATTTGACCATAGTTAATAACACAACATTTGAACACTTTGGACTCAATGAAATATCTTCTTTGCAAGTGTGAATTGCAATTCGATGACTAATCTTGTTGTCTTGCAATCGATTTCGTGATTTCATGTAATATCCGAGGATGGTTAAACATGTAGACACGGAAAGATATCTATGGTCATTTGATTGATATTTCCGTGATCTAGATAAATCCTAGTCTCGATTTCATGTTCAATAGCTCTGATACCACTTGAAGGTCCTGATGTAAACTGAATGGATCTTTGTCAGCCTATAAAGGATGATAGCCAAGATGTATAAATACAAATGACTATGTAGAAACAATGACTATGAATACTATGTGTTAATGCGGAATCTTAACACAAGTACTAAGAAGAACAATGAACAACTGAATAACAACTTTGTTAATGTGTTCTTGAATATTATAGATTGCTAACTATGATATATGTTTTGTATGATCTTTTGTTGAACTGTTATATCTAACTATGCCTAGGGTACCTTTTATATATCAAGGATAACCCTAAAAGGCTTACATATCTTTTTATATAATATCTCATAAATATCTTTTAAATATCTTCCCAACGGTACTAACTAACTTACTACTAACGGTACTAACTAACTAGCAGTACTTACTACTTTGTACTGTCGGTACTAAGTATAGCTGACAGTACTAACTATTTGTACTGTCGGTACTAAGTTAAGAAAACATTAATCCTAACAATTATGGAGATGGTTTCTTGATGTGCACAAAGCTCCTTTTTTGTAGGATCGATGTACTCTAATATGTTAACCCTTTAGCTTGTAAAGGATATTACTATCTTGAATAAATCCAAGATAATAACTAAGAAACACTGACAATGAATATTATCAATTATGCGGAATCTAATTGACAATATTAAGAAGAACACAAAGCAATAATCAAAAGATTACTTTTATAATCACACCTTGAATCTGCCTAACTTTGCAGATCCCTAAAACACTAATAATACTAATTGCTAATACTTGTACTCACACACGTACTCGTACCTAACTATGCCTTCCAAGGGATCCTTTTATAGACATCAAGGATTAACCCTATTGGGCTTACAACCTGTTTACAACCTGTCATGCTTATCTTCTCCTAATACAACTCTTCTAGAATGTTAAACCCGACATAAGCAGTACTTTGACATCACTAACAGTACTTTGACTTTATACTAACAGTACTTTAAACACTAGCAGTACTTTGATATAACTAGCAGTACTTTGTTATCTGCCAGCAGTACTTTACAATATTTCCTAACAATCCTCCCCTAACTTGATGTTAACTTGCTTAACTTCAAGTTTTTCAATCTTCTTCCATACACAGCTTGTATCCTCAACTTGATGGATATTCAGACATATCTTTTTCTTGTTTAGCCTTCACTTCTACAGATCTTTGAAGTCTTGATAACACTTTCACTCTTTGATGTATAGATATGTCTGAGTATTTATAATCTTTAAATCCTTGTTCAGCAACAATCATCAAATCTTCAACAGCAACTGGCCACCACAGCAACATAAATGGATTTTATGAGCCTTTACCAAGTAGCCATCCACTCTTGGGCTAGACAGTCTTGCATGTTAACGCAAATAAATTAAAAAAAAATCTGCCGTAATTCCTTATTAGGCAATAATCCAAAAAGACTAGTATCATAAATATAACATGCATGGACTACATGTGTTTAGATATATAATTAGATCAATTACAAAAAGTAATGATTACTTATTAATAATCTGTTAACCAAGTTTGAAACAAAAGTAAACACACATAATCATCTAGCATACACATAAGGATGTTCATCGTTGTTTTGTGTATTAGATATAACGATGTGTACTTAGCTTGATTTGATTTGAAAATAGTTCCTCCGCATTTCAAAAATTAATTAAGATCAATGTTTTGAAAGGACAAATACTCTATGTTCAAAGCATTATCAACTCAGAAATGCTTCGACTCAAAGGATTATGTAATTCCTTTTATTTTTCAGGGTTAATCCAAAAATACTTGTAACATACAAATAACATACATGACACATGTCGTTTTGAATATATAATAGCTCAATTATAAATTGTAATGTTTACTATTAATATCATTAAACAAGTGAAACAAAAGTAACACACATATCATCTAGCATACACATAAGGTATATTAACTCGTTGTTTTGTGTATAGATATACACGATGTTAGAACTTAGCCCTGGATTTGATGTGAAAATAGTTCCTCCGCCATTTCAAAAATTAAAATTAAGTTCAATGTTTTGAAAGGACAAATACATTTTTTCTTCAAAGATACTACATCAACTAGAAAATGCTCGATCAAAGAAGAAAAATGTAAGCACAAGTTTTACGTTAAAAAAGATACTCATAATTTTGATATCTATGTACGTATTTGCATTCACGACTTATTTAAGTTAATAATGAAGTTTGGGGATGGTGCCTTTAAAGAAAGTAGATTCAATTATCTTTGATAGCGTGGTGTGCACGACTTCTCTCGGAACCTTCCGGTTTTGATTTTTATATGATTTTTTAAAGTTTACCAAATTCTGCTGAAACAAACAGACGGCCCCCATAAAGGTGACGGCCCCCACATAAATTTAGGGCCGCCATAACATTTATGGGACTGCCACCAGTGACCCCAAAACACTTTTTTTGTCAAAATCATATTGGGACTCTAACTGTAGAACATAGGACTTTAAAAAGTTGTTCCAGCACATAAATTTCGTGTTTTAGACATCATTTCTACTCTTACGACTAAATACAATATATAGACAATTTCAAACTCTTTTTAGAAGATTTTCCTTCAAGCTATTATACGTATAGTATTTTTCACATACAAAAATTATTACGATTCATAGCAACTAAAACACTTATTCATATTTTAATCCCTCTTCATAGGTAAGTTGATACATGGTTTGTACCTCTATTTTAAAAACCATTTGTTTTGAAAAACTATAAGGAGTGGCTCCTTGATACCAATTTGGAAAGCATAGAGGGGGCTGTGATACGTTTTCCTTTAAAAACTTTAAATCTTTTGTATCAATTACCCGATCAAGTTTGACGCAATATGAGAAGTGTCGATAATAGGTTAACAATAGCTAACACATATTCTAACAATATAACCACACATACAATATTTAGTACAAAGAACTACACAACCTTAACTAACAATATATACACAACCATTCACACAATCATAAGCACAATGCAAGTATAAAAGTAAAGCGGTAAATGTAAAGAAATAAGTAAAGCGAAAGGTAAAAGAAAATGACAAACCGACTCGGTGAATGTTAGTGGTTCGATCACAATAGCTGTCTTCTTCCGCCCTTACGCCACTTCCCCGTTTATCGAACTGAGAGTTACTACCACTAATCAACCAAGCTCCCCCCCCCCACCATTTCGGCCGGAGAAAAACCATATATAAATGCTTTACATTATTTTCTAACACTAAGCTAGATGTCGAGTCCTTCTTCGGGTACAACCAAACCCGTTGTGTTTTATGGCCCAACATAACAAACCTTGTGTTTTATGGCCTAAACACATAAATTGCGTCGCTTACAATATTTTTTGACACTAAGCTAAATGTTGAGTCCTAATCTTAGCTAGAACCAATCTATCACCCATACTTGTATTTTGAGGACCAAAATACTAACCGACACAACATCAACACTCCCGGATTTATACACTATCCGAATCTACACAACTACACAAGAATGAAAGAGATAGACTAGATATATGTAACAAGTGTTACAAATGAACTAATTAGAATATCATAACTTCGTATCTTGGCGTAGAATGTTCTTCTCTTGCACTTGAGGAAAGGAGGAAATGACTAGAAGATTTGATCCATTTTAACAAGATTAACCAAGTTGAATGATCAAAGATTTATAAAGATTTAGTGAGATCTAGAGAGAAAGAACTGAAAGAAAATCGCGCAAAAGAGTTATGAAATAGTTGGAGGTGACCACTATTTATAGGAGCTAAAAAACAGCCTGTCAGGATTACGTCGCGGTTCACCCGAATATATTTGGGGGCCGCGAGGGGGACCGACGTATTTTAAAAAGGTGGGGCACGCCCGACAGTACAGCTCCTGTTTTTGTCTTATTGTGGTGAAATGGTTTTCTGGTGAATGTGCATCTATTTCTGGGGGGGGGGAAATAGCCAGATTTGAATTTTGAAATAATTACCACATTATGGTTACGTTGAATCCAAAAAACCCCTAAAAACTCCAATGGTGACGACAAAATCTTTCTTCATCAATTCCAATAATTTTCTTTGCTAATCTGATCCGAATACCTTTTAACACTCGTGTTTCCTCTAATTAATCTCTTGGTTATTTGGATCTAACATGTTTTTTATTTGGTTGATTGTTCTTTTTAGTTTTAAAAGTCGATTTGTTCATTAAGGTTTTTGCCGTCGTTTCAATTTAATCTCTACACGCTCGTTTTCAATGGAAGTCGGTTAATCTGATCATGTGCTATATTTAAGCCTTCTCCTAAGGCTATCGTCAGAGATAGACGTGGATCTCATAGTTTTAAAATCGATTTTGTGTTTCGTTTTGTTAGGGTTTCGTCTTTAGGGTTTCATTTTTCTATTGTTACTTGATGAGTGGTGCTTCTTCTATGGATAAGCAATCTGTTAGTAATGATTTGCTAAGGAATGTTGCATCAAGAATGAACAAGATGACAGGTTATGGAAATGCCTGTGGTTCCCAAACGCATTTGCCGACTAGGGATTCACAAAACCGACTCTGTTGATCATGGGTTTTTTGAGAATCGATCGTTGACTCACAACAACCCATCACGGGGTTCTCAAAACCTTAATTCGGAGTTGGATTTTAATAGGGTTTCTAAAGTATTAACGAGAAGATGTTGAGACATTATTTGAGTAAAGTTTACTTCTCAAAGTGTATTGAGGTTTTTTCTTATGAGTATTAAGGAAGGGCGTATGCGGCTTTTTTTGTCTACGATGTCTATTGCTGACATTGATGATGTTGTGGATGCAATTGAAACTATTGGGAAGAAATTTTAGGATTATGTGAGTAACACTTCTTCTTTGGTTTCACCGTCTACTACTATTAACGTGCCCCGTAAACTAAATAGTATTGATGTTGCTGCCACTTTTGGAGTTTCATTATCAACTGTTGGTGACTTGCACAAGTTAATTAATGATATTGAAGCTGGTGAACATGATAAGTTATTATCTGGGATGACCAATGATGATCGTATGGAAACCTTGGATGCATTAGGTTCTATATGTAATTCAAGTCAGAAGGGTGACCCAATTATTGATGATAATCCATCAGTTATGGCTTTACCAAATGTCCCTAATACCAATGATAATCTTGCTGGTAAGGCTTCGCCTAGTGATCCTATTGTTGAGTCTATGGATATTTCAAAGTCCTATGCTGGAGCTGCGGGTGCAAGTGCTAAGGAACAACCTAATGTTATTTCTAATTTTCGCCCTTTGGTGGCTTGATCCCGTTTATGATGGTGTTAACATCTCTATTCCTCACAAAGTTATCAAAAAGGTTAGTACCCATTTGGAACATACTCTTTATGGTTACTTAATTGGGAAGCGATTAACGTTTCTAGTTGTTGAATACTATGCTAGAAACAACTGGGGTAAACAAGGGCTAAAAAGAATTATGATGAATAACAAGGGCTTCTTTTTATTTAAATTTGATTCTCGGGTTGGATTAGAAGCTGTTTTGGAGGGTGGTCCTTAGATGATACGTAAATCTTCGATCATTCTTAAAAAATGGTCGATGGGTACTAGTTTGCAGAAAGAAGAATTGACGCGAATTCCTATTTGGGTGAAATTGCATGATGTTCCCCTTCAAGTTTTTAAAGAGGATGGTATTAGCTTAATTTCTACATTCATTGGAAACCGATTATGCTTGACTCATATACTAGTTCCATGTGTAAGGATTCGTGGGGTAGGAGTAGCTTTGCCTGTGCTTAATTGAGGTTAACTCAGAAGTTGATCTCATGGATGTTGTTAGCATTGGTATTCCCTCTCTAACGGGGGATGATTTCACTAAAGAAACTATCCAGGTTGAGTATGAATGGAGGCCGCCCAGGTGTGATGAATGCAAGATTTTTGGTCATGTCCATGAACATTGCCCTAAAAAGGTGGTGAGTCCTCCTGTTGTTACTACTTCTAATGTTGATGCTCCTACTGTTGAGAATTCTAATGATGGTTTCCAAACAATGGGTAAAAAGAAGAAGAGGAAAGGTAAGGCCAAGTCTACAAATGATGGTCAGTTTGCTGGTCCTTCTGTTAAATATATTGTTAGATATGAGCCTAAAGTAGCTCTGAGTGCACCAAAGAAGGGAACTACTAATGTGAGTAATCCATCTACATCGTCATCTATGTTGAAGACTGCTAAGACTATTCCAAAGAAAGATAATTTCAACAGAGTCTCTAATTCTTCTAATGCTTTTGAATGATGAAGAAGAAGATGATGAAGAAGTTAAGAATGTGTATGATGAATCGGCTAATTTGCTTAAAACCGGTGGAAGTTCATCTTTCACGACAGCTGCTGGTTAGCTTGTTCTTTTGAGTCATTTGTTTTAGTTGCAATTAGTTGTTTCTAGAGTTGTAAGTGTTTTAGGGCATGTCAATATAGCTTTAGATTTAGGTGTTTATAAGCAGTCTTTAGCTTGTGGTTAATGTGGATACTTCAGCCACATTCAATTTGTACTTAACATTTTCGGTTTTAATATAACTTTACCGGGGTAACCCTGTTACCCAAAATAAGTAATTAATTACCACATTAAACATTTCTTTATAATTCAAAAATAATTTATCTAATTGATTTTTGAAAACTTGTTTTGTCACATTTATAAAAATGTGAAGTTTTAAGACAAAAACTTATTTATTTGATCATCTTACAAGTTTAATGTTTGTTTGTGCATACCTTATGTGATTTACGTGCAGGTTGGTTGCCAAGAAAACATCGGTGTTGATGCGATTTGAGACCGGCAGAGATGTGATTGTATGTATGCATTGATCGATTTGTGATTAACGATGTAACTAGCGTTACTTTTTACATTACGTATTACAGGTTACATGTTTGTCATCACCAAAACATAAAGAGATCATATATATTAAATATCGTAATATTTGCACTAACAAAGTTCCCGTGCATATTACAAGTTGAGGATAATTAAGGCATTAAAACGGAAAAGATGCGGAAAATAGCTCAAAATAAATAATCACAAATTCAAAACGAAACCCAGGAGGGAATCTACAACGTAGTTGGTCCCATTTTGGCTCAGCGTATGGTTATCCTTCTAGCTTTCCTTTTCCTGAATAACATCGCAAGCAGCCCTAGCTTTCGTCAGAGTAGACATAAGCTCACGAGTTCTCCTATTCATCACATTGTCAAGAACAACCTGCCACATATAGGCCTTATCGTGGATACTGCAGAGTTTTTCCAAGATTATCTCTTTGAGGTGTTGCTTCCACAAAGGAGGAGTCACGTGAGCAAACAAACCACCAATGCTCCAATCCTTAGGTCATTTAGCTCTTTAGCAGTGGAATTTTCTGTCACAATGTAGAGAAGAGCGTTACAACCCTATAATGTTTTGAATTAAGGAGCATGTGGAATTAGAAATTTACCATGAATATCAGGATCACTATCAACATTTAGGGGATCAGAAGGGTTACCAAAAGCTTTGCTCGCCTGGGGTGGAACCTTTTGAGTTTTTAGACGGGTTTCCCTTCCCGAAGACTAAGCAGTTTATTTCCTCTTCCTAACAACCTTCGAAGATGTGCTAACCTTTTGATTCTTCGCTTTATCAACAGCATCACAGCCAACCAAGATAACCTCATCTTCCTCTGAGGGGGTGTCATCCGAATCGACGGTATTCTCAGCAAACTATAAAAGAGGAATGGAAGTCAGGGGCTCAGCATCAATAACTAGAGTCTCATTATTGACAGACATAATAGTGGGAGAGCTTCCCTCCTCATCACCAACACCTCCCTCTGGTACAAAGTAAAACTCACCATCAACCCCTTCCACCATAAAACTCCTGAAATCCATCTCTGCAAAAATAAAAATAAACAAAACCATGCATTGTTAGAAAAAATGCTAAAGTAACCCAAAGTAAAGAAAGAATAAATACCCCTTCCACAGTAGTAAATTTATGGGTTTTTTAGGGCTATGCTTCCACAAGGTTTTCAAAAACTTGCGAGATATGAACGGGGGGTACGGGAAGGTAGACAGACGTCGATTGAGATAGCGGGGACTGTATAGAATGAAATCTTGGTTATATAAGGGATCCTCTCGAGCATGTTGGGGATCACATCTTTGAAATACTTTTTATCCAGCTTGTTGTCTTCCAGAAGAAGTTCAGAGTATCAGAAGGGACTATTTTGTTTTCAATATAAAAGAAGCTGCTATTCTAACCTTCGATATGGGTAATCGATTTGGTAACAGCCTTGGGAATGTCGGGACCACTCCTATTAGAAAGAGTTAGCCAATTGCCAGCAGGACCTCGATTCAAGAAAGCTCGGAGCAGATTAACGCTAGGCTCACTTACGTACGCTTTGCACATTATAGCAAATGTCGTGAGTTTGGACAGCCCGAAAGGATTGAAACGGGAAATATGTAATTTAAAGTAATTTAATACCTCACAGACGAACTTGGGAAGGGGAATCCTAAGGTTAGAAAGGGTGAAAAAGTGGGTGTATAACCCGACGTAGCCAAGAGGGGCGTCAAAAATAGTTTGTGTTCTCTTCGAAAGCATGACCTTAACATTTTGAGGAATGTTGTAGTCAACAACCAATTGGGATAATTCACTCTTAGTCAAAGTGCATGTTTGAGAAAGAATAATAAATTTAGCATCCATTTAAAGAAAAGGGGAAACAAGATTTACCTTGCGGTAGAAGATTAATCAATTGTGAACAATTAAGTGCAGCAAGGTAATGGTGATGAGACAATGGAAAACACAAGTAGATTTTTATATAGTGAACGGACAGAGCAGACTGCGCATTGTACAAGTTAACGGCTAGGATGCTCGAGCTAATTTGAAATTCAAATTTCAACTAGGGATGGGACGTTTTACATTTACCTAGGCAGACAATAATAATAAAAAAAATTAATAATAATAATAATAATAATAATAATATCACTATATATAATATGGCTGATGGTGTGTTAATTTAACTTCAATAGAGCTTTTACGTTTTGGTAGGTGATGAGTACCCTCCCCTCCGGCTCGAATGCCTCCCTTTCGAGCTTGAAAGGGATCTAATCTTAATTATACCTACAAACCTTCAAATAGTCTCTAGTGATGTAAAATCATCTCCACCATAGTTACCAGTATGGAAATCCGCCATGCGAAGGCCAATACTCTCCGCGGTGTCCCTTTCGACGAAACTAAAGCAAAGGTAACATCTGACTAGGTCAAAACCCACGTTCTCCTCTCTACCCAAGCTTTTCAGCCAAGGTAGAGATCATGGTACACTAACTCTGGAATCCCCCTTAAATCGCGGGACACCCCCACGATTACCAGTTTATGTGCAGAGCCTTGTTTTATCCTATTTTCATCACCTATAAATAGATGGCAAGGTCCTCAAGCTTGATTTATGCTCTAAACACCTACTTACATACCTTTATGTATACTTATTACTCAAAAGCACATATTTACTCTCACGTCGTAGGTGATTCGCAGGGACATCCCCTATGCTTCACTTAATGTAGTGTTTGCATTTGTTTTGTCACATGTTATCTACGGCTTGGAAATCCAACATCCATCCTCAAACTCTTCGATCCCCATCGAAGCTTGGTCGTGCCCATATTTGCACAATCAGTAGGTGAGGGTACTAGGTTGTATAGTGCGGAGTAGTTATTGTCTTCTTCTCATTGTGCCTAAAAAACTTTACACTCCAACATCAAACCCTAATAACAACTTGCCTACTACAAAAACCAGCCACCTTCTATGTAACTTTTTCTGGTAACACATACTTAACATTCGTATGTTCACTCTCAACACTATGGTTTGATGATGAGCGGGAGATTAGTTCGGGCACCTGGATCATCGTTCATGGTTAACATTTATCAATTAATGTTCATCTAGTTAACATTCGTATGTGCGCTCTCGACACTATCAATGAAATGCATGTTATTCCTACGAGTAATATTTTTTGATGATGAGTAGGAGGTTACTTCGGGCACCTTTATCATGGGTCATGATTAACATTCATCAATTAATATTCATTAGTTAACCAATAGAATGTTATGAGGATAAGATCTAAATATAAGGATTCTCAATAAGAACTTATCAAAAGTTTCCTTTGATCTATCAGAAATGTAGTGTTGATCCTTAGCTAATAATCCTTTCTTTTGGATTCTCAATAAGAGCTTATCAAAAACTCTGTATAACAATATAGCTCGAAAGAAGTTAAGTTATCTTTAGGAGTTGACTAATAATTATAACTATGTGTTTGGATGTTGGATATGTGCTTCAATACAATACGGCAATGAATGTTAATGTATGGTGATGAATGTTAATGTACCCGAATCCTAGCACGAACAACATCAACGATCTTCTTATTCTCGAACAACGACCAAGTTTTTCCAGTAACACACACATTAACATTCATATACTTAACATTTATATGTGCGCTCTTGATATGATAAATGAAATTTAAGTTAGTGGTACTAGTATGGTTTGATGATGAGTGAGAGGTTGGTTCAGGCACCTGGATCATGGGTTGGTTAACATTCATCAATTAACATTCATATACTTACATTTGTATGTGCACTTTCGAAACTATCAATGAATTAAAATCTAAGTAATTCCTACGAGTAGTATGGTTTGATGACAAGTGTTAACGTGCCTGAATCCTAGCACGAACAACATCAACAATCTTCTTACTCTCAAACAATGACCAACTTTTTTTGATAACACATACCTTCAAACGAGACCTACATCAACACCAAACAATACATATGTTAACATTATTAACGATATGATCCTACTTAAAAACAATGATAGCGCAAATAAGAGACAATATCTTTTGAGTTACACACGCACGTCATATACATATATTGTTAAAATGCTTCGGTGTAAATCAAGTATAAAATATTAAAGTCTAGCACGACATCTTTAAAAAAAATTATAATCAATTTATATTTATAGTTAATATTTTAATATAAATTATAGTTAAATACTTTTTGAATTAGTTATTTTTTAATAAATTTTTAAATAAATTTTTTTTTTATGAAAATACTTTTTGGCGATCGCCAAAGTGTTTTCACCAAAATTTTAACACTCCCTGCCAATATTTATTTTATCTCGCTAAACGCATAAAATAGCATTAGGAAGGCTTTGGCTAGGACATGTCCTCGCCAAAGGTTCTCACTAAATGAAAATTTTAGTCATTGGCGAGGACATGTCTTAGCAAAATATCTTCGCCATTGACTCCCTCAATAATTCAGATCTACGTATCCAGATTCCATCCCTTTCTTTATAAAACAAAAAAAAACATAAACAAAGAGTTGCCGCCGACGGGTCGCGATTCACCACCATTTTCACCACCACTTGCACCACCTTCACCAACACTTTTACCACCATCTTCACCTTTACTTGTGTCATTGTACACACCACCACCTGTCCATCAGTACTACCGCCGACCACCACCACACAAAGCCACCCTCCCCACCAGCATTTTCGAGTTCATTTTTCAAATATATAATTTTTTTAATTTTGTTAATTTTTATTGTACTTTTTGTTGATTATAGTTTGTGTTTGGGTTTTTGTTAGACACCACAACCCATCACCATAACCTTGGCTGCTGCTGACCTCCCACAACACTAGTCGTAAACCACAGTCGACCTCCCCCACTATCGGCATGTATTTTTTATTTAAAAGTGAAATTTGTATGATTACATTTACATGTTTGGTGAGGACATATCGTTGCCAAAAGTTTTTAGTGATTAATTTATGTTTGTGTATTTGTTTAGGTTGCTTCTATTTAAAACCGCTTCCACCACGATAGTCGACATCCAGCCACACTTTACCTAGTATGTTTTTATTCAATTATTTAGTGTTCGGTTATTTGGTTAATTACTTGTTTAAAAGTGTAATGTTATTTGGTTGATTACTTGTTTAAAATTGTAATATTTAGTTTGTGAATAATTGTTAAACTTTTGTAAATGATTTTAGGGTTTTAGTGACTAATTCTGAAAAGTCCCCGTGTGAAGTTAATCATCCCATATAAAATTAGTCCGTAATTAATTTTTTAGAAGTTAATTTCGAAAAAATTAATTTGAATTTTGAAAAACAAGAATCTCCTTTGCATTGCTTTGTGTGTCTTTTTTCCCCTATTAACTACATTTCCCTCCTTCCAAGTGGTTAATAGCATGCTTCCATCTTTTTCCCTAATAAAAGCCACATTCATTTGTAATTGAATTTGAAATTTGAATTTCAAATTAAGAATCCTCTTTACTTGGATTTGTCCAACTTGCTCCCAACACAAAGCCTATTTACCTTACATTATCTACCTTTCCCACTTCTCAACTAGGTAATAGCATGCATCCCACCTTTTTATATAACCAATGCTTATTTGAAACCCAGTTAACCATGGCTAATGAGTTAGCTTAACCAAAACCTTCTTGGGGATTCGAAATACTCTTGAAAAGCTTAAAAGTGAAGTGCACATTGAGGTTTCGCAAAAGGAAACGACTATATATCGACAAGAGGAAAAAATAACTCATGGCACGCTAGGTTCACTCGTCAGCACGTAGGAGCAGCTTGCAAGATACTGTCTTGTCTCTCTTGTCTATAAATAGTCCCCCTTACCATGCTTGGACTTCACTTCTTGCCAAACATTTCTCCCTTCTTATTTCTCTTTAATATATCTCTAAGTCTATCAATCTTCTTGTGTCTTAACATCTGTCTATCATCTCATTGAAAGCGAACTTCTTTGCAAGAGAAGAACACACAAGAACTTAATTCACTCTTATGTGTTGTGTCTAGAGTCTTCTTCTACTCTATTCTTTATATCGAGTCAAGTGTCTTATTGTAATACAAATACTTAAACACTATCATTTATATTTTTAAGTCTTACTCCGATTGCGGAGAAGCAAGTGTCTCAGTCTTGTCCGGGTGCGGATAAGCAATGGTGTAATTAGCTTGTGTCGAGGGCGGTCAAGCTTGGGGTTTGATACTTCTTTGGTAGAAGTCTTGCAATAGGTGTACAGAATGTGCGAGGTCGTTGTGGGTGGTTCCAGGTGCGTACTCCGTTAGGGACTAGCTCAGGTCTAGGTATAAACCGGTGAGAGCTATGGTTGTGCGGTTTATCCACCACAAGGATCTGTAGTGAATAATATAGGTGTCATGGATTCTCAACTGGATGTACGAATGATCTAAACTCATCATCCTAAACAAGTATAAATCGTTGTGTTTGTCTCTCTTCCGTTAACTCTTTACTTATGATTTATAATGTTTATTGTTTACACAGTTGCATGAAACTTGACACTTAATCTACTTAAATTTAAAAGTAGTCAAAAAAACGTATCTACCCCTCTACGATTCTACAAACTATACATGTTACATACTTTTAGAAAGAGAAAAAAAGAGGATAATGGCATGAAGACGTATCTAATATAATACCTATTCAATTATAGTCCATTTAACATGTCTAAAGCAGTTTTTTTTTCTTGTTAAATGTATAAAGTTTTATTTTTTTTCTTATTGTTGTATCATCACGTGTAAAATTTGAATTATTTGAAAAAATGTATCAAACTTTACTCGTGATATGCACACAATAGAAAATTTTAACTTTTGTATATTGTGAAAGAAAAAGAAATTGTTGAGTCTGCCATACAACAAAAGAATAAGTGTCAAACTATATATATATTTTTAACCAAAAATCAAGTGTTTGTTACATATTTATGAGGCATAAAAGTGTCACACTGGTAATAGATTAAGTTCTTTATTCATATAGTTCATGCATGCATGCTAGAGCCACAAACAAACTTTCACAAAAAGTTTACAAAATGATTTGTCATGTAACTTGTGGATACATGTAAGAGAGATAATTCAAAAGTAACTTTGAGAAGGCCATTAATTACATGACAAATCATTTTGTAAAACTTTTTGTGGAAGTTTGTTTGTGGTTCTAGCATTCCTTTTATAGAGAAATGCTAGAGCCACAAACAAACTTTCACAAAAAGTTTACAAAATGATTTGTCATGTAACTTGTGGATACATGTAAGAGAGATAATTCAAAAGTAACTTTGAGAAGGCCATTAATTACATGACTAATCATTTTGTAAAACTTTTTGTGGAAGTTTGTTTATGGTTCTAGCATTCCTCCTAATCATAATCCCGGGACAAGTATCAATGTTTTGGACATGTTTACCTTCTAATATTGATTTATTCTTACGGAATAAAGTAAATATTTTCTTTTATTAAAAATCAAACAAATGGAATAACAATAGTCTGAGATATGAGAGGAGTAGTTAAGAAAATAACTTATCTTACTTGATGCTATAAAGTGAAAGGTAAAGTAAATATCCTTTTTTGTGAAGAATTGAACCCAAAAAGTTCTAGTAGATTTAACTCATTATCTTGTATGTATAAAAAGCTTAATTGAAAAAATCTGTAGCATAGAGTCACACTCACAGTCTCACAGATCATATATATATGGCTATTATAGTTAGAATCCGCTAGGATTTCCTACCATTATAAAACACAGCACGATATATGTTATTACCCTTTTTATAAAATAACAAAGTAAACAATTGGATTTTAAGCATGTCAAAACGACGTCGTTTAATGCTTGGGCTCGATCGTTTAAAACTGGGCCCGGACCAAACAATGTCATTTGAGGGCGAAATGTAGTCGTTTAAGAATGAGGTTTGCAGTTTTATAATGACACTAAACTAAACGAAGTTTGTTTTACTGCCTAGAAACTAGAATATATATTTAAAAAATACAAAACACACACATAAAATAAATTACACACACAGGTGGTAGGAGAGATCGACACATGCAAAGGGTCTGCTACATCTGGAGCAAGAATATTGACACGAATATTGTTTGTTGCATGTAAGTGATGTCTTTTTATTTATTCACTTGGTTTGTGCCCAATAGTAATGAAAAATGGCGTTTTTTTATTCATGAGTATAAAGTTGAAACTGTTTTATGGTTTTTTGTCCAAATGATGTGTAGAATACGTAATTACGCCTTACATGTCATAAATTTGGTTCAAAGTGTGGCTTGAGGTGTTACGATTGGTGTTAATTGTTGATTTGTTAAGATAAACTTGTTGCGTGTTGTAGTGTTATAGGGTTTTGTTGATCTAATTTGTGGATATTTTTTGTTAGCCAAAGGGGAGACAGGGGAAACCGTGCGCCTCGCTCCATTTGTAGTGTTGCGCCGAGAGCGAGATTGGTAGATACGATTTGTGTTAATTGTTGATACATAAGATAAAGTTGTTGCATGTTGTGATGTTCTAGGGTTTTGTGGATCTAATTTGGATATTGTTGTTGGATGTTGTGGTTTGGCATTTTTTTTTATTTAAGGGCCGCTTATTGGGTTGCATAATGATATGTCGTTTTTTTTTAAAAGAAAATATAAGTTTGGTCACTTGATTGATGCCACCGTTTTCTCCATGCCCGTGTTATGCATTCATAAGGTTTGCGTTGAGACCGGTTAAAAACATCTAATTTTGTATTTAAGGTTAAAAATACAATGAGTTTAAAGTTAGGACGATCAGTTTCATATATGCTTAACCTAAATTATGTTTTGGCTGTGTATGAGAAGGATATCTGTTTTTATATGTAACGAAAATAGATATTATTTTATCTAATAGTGAGCAAACCTAAATCATTAATCTTGCCTGGCTAAAGTGGTTTGGTTAATCGATGAGATCGTAATTTCAGTCATGATCTAAAAAAAATTGTGACATATAAGATTAGACCTGATTTCGCATCACAATAGTAATAGCCGACCCTAAAATGTGTCACACCCCCAAATCTGGGTAGCATGGAATGTGAATAATCCGAGGGCGTTTACTTATAGATATCAATAACACAACGATATTGAGAACGACCACGTAACGGTATCGGTATTAAGCGCCAAGATAACATTGGGATTAACAAAATGCTTATCATTACAGTACCGCTTCCTGGCTTCAAATTGTTCGACAATGCTACGAGTAAAGAATACAGGTTTAAAAACAAATGTCCCAAAATTAATACGCCCAAATCTTTATATTGACACTTTCCAAGAGTGACCCCAATGTTATCATAGCACCCCGTGCCTTATTGACCTGAGAAAAAATTTTAAGCTTAAGATATCAACATAAAGTTGGTTATCTCTACATAGGTTTATGTAAAATCAATCTAGTAGGAGTACCGCAAGGAGGTTTCCATAGTGTATGATTAAGCAACAATATCAAACATCATAAAAAGTAATTACATTTTTCCTAACCAAGACACTGAAGCTCGCCATGTATGAATGCAATATATTGCCAAATGAATGTCCCTGGAATGATGTATTCTAAACGCAACATCCCAAATTCCGACATGGTATAACGTTCGTTCCGTTGATAGCTAATCACTCCTGATATCGGGGATTGCAATCCCAAATAATCTATTTATAACATACTGCGGCTCACAATCCAGTATTTGACAGTTTCCATGATACAGGGCTCAGTGTTTAC
Source organism: Tanacetum coccineum (assembly GCA_026074375.1). Taxonomy (NCBI): domain Eukaryota; kingdom Viridiplantae; phylum Streptophyta; class Magnoliopsida; order Asterales; family Asteraceae; genus Tanacetum; species Tanacetum coccineum. Next base: position 41,534 of record BQNB010022738.1, on the reverse strand, counting down.
GCTACTAGGCAAACAAAATGTAATCAGTGAATAAAAGTACACTTCGTCCAATTTTGTAAAACAGCATGTTTTCACTCCAAGGATGTAAACCATTTACAGAAAATGAAAACATGGGGCTATGAACTCACCTTAGTAAATAGTCCTCTGAAATGATAATATATTCTAAGTAAAAGAATCACACCGTCAAATACCTAAGTAAATAACGGTCAATCTTAGTCTACTTTAGGCTAAAGTACCTATGTATAAAACCCTACAATAAATTGCTAGTTTATATATTATTATACTCACCACTTTTGAGTGGGGGTGTACGTTTAATGTATTATTGAAATTGTTGATGGCTCTTGGAAAGGTATATATTTTCACACATTCTTATGTATAGCGAAATAAACGTTTATTAATAAATAATACCATATTTATTAAAGATCAGTGGTTTGAACTGTTATAATATTATGCGCGCAATATATATACTCATACACGATTCGTTTGAAGAAGTGTTTACAAAACACACTTATCATTTTACAACCATACCCTTAAGTTTATCTTGTATGTTACACATCAGCACACACACACACACAGCGAGCGCGAGAGTATATAAGAATATTTACATTTTTATAACCCTTACGTATAGCCACTTGTACACGTCTGGGTCTTCAACTTTTTTAAGTTTATTACCCTTTAGTCCTTAAAGTTCTAACAGCCCCCTTAAGTTTCCATGGAATGATGAACAATCCCTCAACTGTACTAATCAATACGTGAATTGGCTGATTTTAAACGCCTCAAGCTTCAAATGTGAGACATATTTAGCCTTAATTGTAAAAATCTAATTTTAACTCCAATTAAGTATCTAAACAAGGAACATTACATCTTCATTAATATCTCCAATAGTCCATATAAGCAATCCAGCTTATGAATAAGCTCGGGAGAGCTTATTTTGGCTTAATGGACCCTATTGGGCTCGTTAAGGTCCAACAAGTGTTTTAGAGGTCCGATTAAGTTTTAAAAAGCACTATGTTAAGCTTATTTAAGCTACACAAATATGTTTGGTTTATTAAATAAGCTCAGATTGTCAAAGATAAAAAGAGGAGGAAGGAGCTATTTTGCGTTGCGAGAGAGCGAGAGAGATGGTCTCTGATATGGCGCCGAGCGCACGCGCGCTTTACAAAATTTGCAAAAAGGTCCGTAGGGTTCCTATTTAGAGGAAAAGATTTCAACTTATTTCCCATATTCAATAAGCTTATTAGGGTCTGATTAAGCTGTCTTAAATATGGGGCTTATCCAATAAGCAATTAAGCACGTAAATGGGCTTATTGGGCTCGATAACTATCATCATACTAGATACGAGGGTTTATATTAAAGGTTTGGGCTTTGCTTCTTTTGGCGTCGTTTACTTTGTCTAGGTTTATTTTAAATCTTTTATAATCTGTTTAAGCTCACAAATAAGCTGCAAATATCTACATATTTGTGCGTAGGGCTTTATAGTCCACGTACGCAATGGTCGGTAAAGCCACTAAAGGTCTTTGGTTTTTAACTACACTTAGCCCATTGTAACAATTAAGCATATAGCTTTCTAGAAGCCTGTAGACTTATAATATAAGTTGTGGAGGCCCACTGGGTTGGCTTATTGGGCCCGGCTTGGTATGCTTATGCGGCTTTGGGCTAACTAGCCTATTAGTGTTTTATTCATGCATGTTTGAGTCATACAAGTTTAATAAGCTCCCTACTCTAACAATAAGACCGCAATGACTTAGCGATAAGCTACGATTTCCACCATTTGGCTGTTGGTTTGCGGGGTTGGGCCCTATTCAGTGAGCGACGCTTGGGATGCATCAAGGCCCATTTGCCTGTTGGCTTTCTAGCAATGTACATGATTAGAAAATGGCTCTAGTAATCACATTACGTTCGTTTAACTCATTTATAGGTCGCGTCCATCCATGCAACCGTTTATTAACGTCGCATGTACGTTATCCAATATCCTAGTTATTGCGTTTTACAACAAGTGGTTTACGTGTAGTTTCATTTGGTTTGAGTGATTAAGAGTTTGTATACACTTTGTTTTCCTAACTTGATGTTAAATTAACACTCTAGTCAAATTTGATCTTTTGTACCCATTTTTTAATACGTCCCAACACCACACAAGTATTATAGGAGTATGTACAGGTACGTTGTCACGCATGGGTTCACGTTAGTGAGTTTATTTACACACGAACATGACACACGACTAGCAAACAAGGAATGAATTATAATTTGAAAGAGTTTAAGCTTGTATGCGACTTACAAAAGGTCCTAGAGCCTTGAAGACGTATCCTGTAGTTAACCCAAGTCGTATAACCCAATCCTCAGATCTAAACTTATTAAATAACCCGATCTTGGCTCGTGTACTCCCTCTTACGTCCTTGTTATGAATACCTTTATGTTGTTTGCATGATTGAGGGAGAGTATAAGGGTGTTTGCTTCGCGTTTGTGACTCGAATAAGAGAGTAGAAGAATGTTTTTGTTTGTGTTAGAAGTGCTTGTGAGTTGTAAGAGGCTAAATGTCAAGAGTGATGTGTGTGTATTTATAGGACAAGATAACTTAGTTACCTTCTCCACTGTTCCCAAACAAACCAAATCGTGCCTAGGGAGGTGGTTTTTGTGGGTTAGCTAGTTAGTCACAACATTGGGAGAGGGTTCTTGTTAAAACCACCCAGTACATTCTTCGATAATAGACACCCAATTATTTGTACATGATATGCTTAGATACTTGAAAATCTTATGATTTGTAGTTGTGTACTTTCTTAGCCGCTGCAAGCCAAGGACAAACAAGGAACAAATTGGTTATATAACAATGGGGTTAAGTTAAGGCTATCAAGGAACATTAAGTACTATTCTTTAATTAACATAGGAAATTACCTAAGATAAAGTTGTTGCATCTTGTGATGTTCCTGGGTTTTGTGGATCTAATTTGGATATTGTTGTTGGATGTTGTGGTTTGGCATTTTTTTTGGATTTAAGGCCATTTTTTGGGTTGCATATGAGTGATGTCGTTTTTTTAAAAAGAAAATTATAATGGTTTGGTCACTTGGTTGATGCACCGGTTTCTTCCATGCCCGTGTTATGCATTCTAAGGTTTGCGTTGGACCGTTAAAAACTTAAGTTTGCATTTAAGGTTAAAATTACAATGTATAAAGTTGGGCCATCATGTTTCATATTATGCTTAAACTAAATGATGTTTTAGGGTGTGTATGAGTGATATCGTTTTATTTTGTAACGAAAATAGTTATTATTTTATCTAATAGTGTGCAAACTAAAAGCATTTGATTCTTGCCTGGCTAAAGTGGTTTGGTCAGTCGATGAGTCGTAATTTCATCATGATAAAAAATTGTTGACATATAAGTAGACCTGATTTCGCAGCCACTGTAATATCCGACCTAAAATGCGAGTAAAGCTAATGATGCACCATTTTTTTAGTTGCCCATCTTATACAATTTAAGGTTTCCGTTGAACTGTTTAAGGCTTAAATTTGTGTTTAAGGGTAAAACAACGCCTTGTGGAAAACGTAGAAGGGGGGAAGGTGAATACGTTTCCGTTTAAAATCTTAAAACTTTTGTATCAAATAGCCGATCAAGTGTGACGTAATATTAAAAGTGATAATTATAGTTATGACTATAAGGATAATAGAAAGAATGAAATAAAACAAGTTGTCACAACACAAGCATAAACATCAAACCACAACACAAGCATGAGCATATTATAAAGAGAGAGCGACAAGTAAAAGAAAACAAAAACCAGACACGATGATTTATAGTGGTTCGGTCACGGTGCTTCTCAATCCAAACGGGTTTAAATTAAAAATAAAAAATAATGATGAATATATTTCAATCCAAACGGCTAGAAACGTAGTCGTTGGCTTCTCAATGGTCACAAACACTCACTTTCTTACGTCATAGTGTAAGCCAATTAAATTGTGTGTGTTGCAGCGCACCCCCTTTTGCGCACTGGTGGTGTGGTAACATGTAGTTGCGCACGCCATTCATATTGGTGCAAGGGTGTTTGTGTGATGATATCGCTTGCTTTTAAGTCAACATTAACGATGTTGATTTAAGTCCATAATATGACGATTTTAGTACAGATACTCCCATTGACATCTAACGGAATCATTTTAGTCATTGTTATATACTTATATGTATTAACAAAAAATGTGTGCGTTGTATAGAGGTGCACAAACCGGTTAACCAGTTTCGGTTTTGGTTCGGTCAACTGAACCAGTTTCAGTCAACAAACTTGTTGAAACCGGTTCCACCGGTTAACCGGTTCGGTTTGGAACCGGTCGGGGAGTGAAAAACTCGAACCGGTCCAACCGGTTCCTAACCGGTTAACCCGTAAATCCATTTTTTTCGGTTTATGTTTTTTATTTTTTGTTTTTCGTGGTTTTATACGCAATAAACTGAATAAACTTCAACTTTTATTTAATAGAAAACCTGATACATCGGAAACGAAATACATCGGAAAGGAAAATACAACATAATACATCAGAATTAGAAAAGCTAATCGTCAATGCCATAGTTCGTCAAATCAAAATCAAAATCTGTTTCTTCCTCCTCCCGAACTCGTATGCCATAGGACTTGGCTAGCCGCATCTAGTCGCTTTTTTTTCATCGGATAGTGGTGTGGCTTCATTCTCTTGCACCTTGGCATCCAAGATCTCATCTTCAAAGTCTAGGGCGTTTTCAAGAGCGGAGGTGTGTTGTTTACGCTCTTGAGCATCCAAGTGATCCTTCAAACACATACACATCTGTAAAGAACTCGGTGTTAGTTTTGTTCTTCGGATTGACAACACCCTTTCACTTGTTGAAAAAGCGGATTCGGAAGCTACCGAAGTAGCTTGTACACTTGTTAAATCCATGGCCATGCGGGATAGAACGAGAAACATTGATTCCTTTGCTTTCCAAAAACCCAAGACATCAAAACCTGCAAACTCACTGTACAGAAGATGTGTGATAAAATCCGAATGGAAATATCGCTCATATTCGGAGGATAATGAACTATCACTCCTTGCCTTTTTGATGTTCTTTCAATCGGTTTAGAAAAAATTAGTCCATTTGAATTCCCAGCCACTATTCATTCGCCTCCCGATGACAGAACCCCCACTCCTTGATTCAGTTGTTGGGTTACCATATTTTGCATCATAAATATTATACAAAACTTCCAAAGAGTCGTTGAACCACTTTTTTGCCTTAGTTGCATGACCCTCATCAAAAAACTCCAAATCCATACTTATCGTCTCAATAAGAAACTCTACCCCGTGTACATTAAAACATGGATTTAAAGCGGCGGCACAAGTAATTACCGGTGGCATTCATTCAAAATACTTCTTAAGGTTTTATTCTTTCATTGGTTTACATACTTGGATATATAACCTACATAAAGTTCATATTCGTGTTAATTGTTTAATCTCATGAAGAAAATATGTTGAAGTACCAATATAGATGTTGGTAATAAACCCCTGATAAAATTTTTGTGGCATTGTTAAACACTTCAAGTAATTCACAAAAACATTCAATAGTAACTCAATTTTTAACCGGAAAATGATTACACTCACCCTTATTGGCCAAAAGGTCATGAAAATACATCAAAGTAGCTTTTTGTTTTAGACCACATTGGAACATATGATAAGTGGAATTCCATCTTGTCGGAACGTCCTAATTAGGTGAGTAAGCCGGTTTCTCCGCTTCTTTACAGATTCTAATATAGTGTTTATAGTTTCTACCACCCGATTTAAATACATCTTTTAACATTGTATTAAAAGACTCTTTGATTGCATTTATCATGGGCACCGCTAAACCTTCTTGCACAACCAAGTTAATGATGTGTGCAACACATCGACTATGATAAAACCTACCCTCCATTGGTGGATCGTATTTTAACTTTAGTTTACCAATTACATTTGTATTGTTGCTAGCATTATCCAACGTAATTGACAAAACTTTATTTTCTAAATTAAAAATGATAAACGTGTTTCTCAACATTCTAGCTAAAGCACTACCCGTGTGGAGAACCGAACAGTCTTCGAATGCAATGACCCGCTTCATCATTGCCAAGTAGAGGGCTCAATCCAATGTGCGGTAACATATAGGTAAGAACTGGGCAAACCATGAGGAGCAGACCAAACATCCGTTGTTATGTTGACACGAGCATTTAAGTTAAGAAAACCATTAATTATTACTTGTTTAGCCGCTAACCATAATTTCATTGCATCACGTTTAAGAGTAGTGTGACTTACATGATTGTATTTTGGTTGCATAGTGTTCTGAAACACCCTTGTTGTTTGCTCGTGGTCAAAGTGGTTGAACGGTAAACCTTGTTAAATCACCAAACTCGCGAATTGTTCACGAAGATAATTTGGATTGAACACAAAAACACTCCCATCTTGACCCATCGACGATTGGCTCGGTTCTGGAACCGTCTTGAGTGCCTCACAATGCGGGTGAATGATATGACTCCTCAACGTCGAGTTGGAACTTTGCGAAAAGAAATGAAAGCAATGCTTACATTGAGCTTTGGTCGTGTTGTCTGACATTTTGCAAAGGTTGAAGTCTTTTCAAATTTGGGGGTTTCGGTTGGTTGGTATAATTTGAAGAATCATCGCTGCACTTGTATACCAACACTGGTGGTAGTTGAACTGGATTGAGTTGCCATTACTTATTGAAAGAAATTTGGTTTTGCTTTGGAGAGTTTTTTTGCTTAGGATTGTGATTTTTGAGTTGTGATTGACATAGAAACACAACCCCTCTATTTATAATCAAATAAAAGATCAAAATAACAAACACTACACCCAAAAAGTCAGAAAAACGCTCCCCACGGGTCCCCTCACGTTAGAAAAGCAAGATTCTAAATTTGATAAAAAAAAGTACTGGAACCGGTTCCAAACCGGTTAACCGAAACCGGTTCGGGGAACCGGTTCGAAAAACCGGTCCACGAACCGGTCGAAACCTCCAAACCATGAACCGGTCCCAAACAGGCGGTTTGGCCAAGAATCGGACCGGTTCTAGTCAAAACCGGTTTTGACCAGTTCGGTTTTCGGTTTCTAGACCGGTTCGGTTCCCCAACCTGTTTTTTTGTTCACCTCTAGCGTTGTATATGTTATTCATTTTTCCAAAAGATTGTTGGCACTTGGCATTGACCTTTAATTATATATCTATATCTATATTACTATACTAGCATGTACTCGTGCAAAGCAGCAGTTTCGGAGCATTAAAAATAAAAAAAACTAAAAATTAATAAAAATATATCAAAATGGATGTTAATTAAAGAGCATCAAATTTTAGAAAATATGATGAAATTAAATCATAAAAAAATAAATACATAAAAAGATATTTAAATTTAAAAATAAAAGTGATTTTTTAACTAAGAACTGACACATGTCACTTTAAGATGTGTTTTCTCAAAATGAGATGGATGGTTAAGATTGCACATAACAAAAAGTTGTTACAAAAGGTTGTTACATAAAATGAGATGGATGTGTTTGTTGTTAAAAAGTGATATTTCCATAAATAAATAAAAAAATCTGAATTTTCAGACTTTTTAAATATCGAAGTGTCTCAAATGCTTTATAATGTAGTATAGATAATGCATTTAGGATATTCTAAATATAGAAGTCTTAAAAAAATTAAGACTAAAAACATATCTTTAATAAGAAAGTAGCAAACCATTAGTCAATGCACTAAGACATTATAATTTGATACTAATTAATTCAGTATTTGTAACTGTCAGTCAAATAATCTTTGTAACAACCTGATAATTAAATGACTTGAATTCTGTAACACCCCCAATTAGTGTCGCAGCGGAATAAGTGTCCGGGAGCGTTACTTCATAGATCAATAGCACAAGATATGAGAACGATCTCTAAATGATTCGTTTAAAAAAATGATACATTGGATTTAATAAACTTGTTTGTTACAAAAGCTCAAGGCTTAACATATTCACTTGTAAATGTAAAGATTTTAAAACATAACAAATGTCCCTAAAATATAATGCTTCTAAATCTTTATGCAATGACATCCAAAACAACGACCACCAATGTATCCTTGTCTTGTACCTTATTGACCTGAGAAAAACATGCTTTAAAACGTCAACATAAAGTTGGTGAATTCACAGGTTTAAGTAATGTATAAAGTAGGACCGCAAGATTTCCAAGTATATGATAAAGTAACAAACACAGTATCACAAAAGTAATTATGCATGCGCTAAGCTCATGACACTGAAGCTACAACATATATGTATGCAAGTTAATGCAAATAATGTGCCCGTGTAGATGTTCAACCCGCAACATCCAAATTGTTCCGACATGGTATACATTCATCATTTCGGTACCACCGAAACTAGTGAGCGCTACTCACCCGAACGGGGATGTCAATCCCAAATAGATCTATTTATAACATTCGCGCTTACAATCCAGTAATTAACAGTTCATGATTCATGGGATAGTGGGTTATAGCTACTTAGGCAAACTCGTAATTTTGTTTAAAGTGTACTTGCGTCCGAATGTAAAACAATGCATGTTTCTCACCCCAGAGTTATAAATCATTGTAATTGTATAAAAGCAGGGCTAGGAACTCGCCTCAAGTGAATGTGTTGATTATATAAATCAAGTATATAAATCATCTTGGGAAATCCGAATGCAACCTAATTAATTATAAGCCGTATAAGAATCGTGCATTTAATATAAATACAACATCGCAAGTTATATAGTTACACCATCACCTAATAGTTTTTGTTTAATAAAAAAAGTCAAAACAATGTTTAAATCGTACTTTGTTAAATAAATGTTTATGTATTTGTACCCGTAAAATAAAGTATCATCTTTGTCCAACACTTGGTTAATTGTTAATAATATATAATTTAGTATTTTATTGATTATATAATGATATTATATAATTAATTTAATTGATTTTATAAAAATAGTGCACAAGTAATAAAATAGTGCATAAGGTTTTATAAACCTTATATCTTTATCGTTTTAACCCCGTTTTACATGTTATTTATACCCATGGTTTCATATTAAAAAAATCTATCAAAATATTATATTTATAATATTTTAGCTTCTGATGAACAGTAACTTTTATAGTTTTTGTAAAATATATATAAAACTACTTTTATGTATTTAATCGTCGTAACCTTATAAAAGTCATAACTTACTCATTTTAATTCTGTTTCGCTTATTCTTTATATGTATGGAATCGTGACGAGATAAACTATTTAAGAAAAATGTCTATTGTTTTTGTAAAAACCTGTGTCGACTCACAAAAATCAAAAGAGTTTATAAAACTATTTTTATAAACTTAAAACTATAAAACTCGTATCTCATTCGTTATAATTCCGTTTTTAGAGTTTCTTTCATGCTTGGAATCCTCATGACATGTAATTTCATTATAAAATATTTAGAAATTTCTATCAGACCTGAAAAGTTTCAGTTTTTATAAACTAACATTTATAGAAACACTTTTACATATTTATTTATCGTAAACTCGTAAAATTCATATCTCCTTCGTTATTGATCTGATCCTCATGTTCTTTATAGTTTTGGAAAGCTCATAATATGTACTATTACAGAAAAAATGTCCTTATAATTTTATCAGATACGAAATAGGTGCAGTTTTTATAAAATTACTTTTATAAAAACACTTTTTATTGAAATCTTGAAAATGTCGTAACTTCTTCATTATAGCTCGGTTTTTCGAGTTCTTTATATGCTTACGATCCTTATAATATGTACCATTTTAATAAAATGTTTCCATGATTTTATCAGATTCAAATTCTAACAGAATGTTTAAAACAGTGGGCTTTTTATATAAAGTGTATATATTAGTTTTTATAAATCTATTACTTGATTAATTTTGTACAAGTCCTCTACAATACTTTATACCACAAGTCTTGTATATTTTGAGTCCTCTAAATTGTGTCCATAATGAGTGTCCAATATAAAATGTCCTCACTTTATTTGTGTATAAACTTGATAATTAAACTTATTAACAATTAATTTATAAACTAAACACATAAATTAACCAACAATTATATACGTGTGTTTTATCTCATTTTTAACATCATTTCCACATATACATAATTAAATTTGAATCTCACATGAGCTTGTAATATTTCATAAATCATAAAAACAAACCCTAGGTGGTGATAAACATAATAACAAGTATATAAATTATGTAATTGAACAAATGGAAAGATTAGGGTTCAAGTAAACCTTATGGAAGTGTATGAGGATGAAGAACACAAGATCAAACCCTAGAAATCAAACCCAAAATAGAAACCCTAATCAAGAAACCCTAGTTTACTTCTTGATTACAAACCCTTGCAAACTAATACCCATTATTCCAAACAATCTTGCAACACCTTAGATATTATAACTAATGAGCCTTGTATACTTGAAAAATTAACACTATGAACACCCTAAGATCTAAAGTTGGCCGTGGGTTTATGTATGTGAGAAGAGAGGATTTCTTTGTTTTGTTTACTAGTAAATTATAAGTGTGTGAATCTCTTACATGGTACATCTATACATACTAGAAGGTTTAAGGCAAAACCATGGATGAGGGAGTGGTTTAGGGTACTAAGGGTACAAGTGCTCTTCTCCTCCCTAGGAGGAGGGATGTGACTTTGGTAAAGATATTAAACATGTACTTAATATTGGAAGTAAATTTGAAATGGACTAGTTTTTTATTCTTATACATATCCGGCCATGTGTGTTTAATAAGTGAGGAATGAGTTAATTTTTGGGTATTGGGTATAATAGTGGGTATTTGTTTGAGTATGGATAGGTATTGGTGCTTCCAGGTATGCCTAAATGTATTTTATTGTGAAACGTAGACATTTTACGTAACCAATAAAAATATAATATGAAAAGTTATAAATTATACTCATAATAATTATATAACACTTGCTTGACATAAACTTTTACTTGTTTGATGTCCGTTTACGTTGAATGTTGATTTTTAGTTTACGCGATTTAACTATACGATAAAAATTAAAAGCAAACGCGTAAAACCCTAAAAATAAATAATGGCAAGATATTGACAAGTTTTGAGTCGAGAAATGACCTGAAATAACGGATTGTTACAAATTCTATAAACTTGTAACAACCCTGAAAATTAAATGTCTTCAACTTATAAACTTGTAACACCCCTTTAATATTCATACATAAGTTCAATTACACCACTCTTTTAAAACTAAAAAACAAAACCATCTTCACTCTATGTAGAAATATGCTCTCGCACACTCTCTAACAAATCCCTCGCCATGAACCACTCAAGGGCGGCCTAGTGGCAAAGGGAGTTGTGTCTATCACTCTAAAATGTGTTAGGTCTCAAGTTTAATTCTTGTTAGGTGCAAACAACCTTGAAGTGCCCACGACAACCTCCTGAAAAGGGAGGGCTTTACCTGGTTTGAGTCTGTGTGGCGGTGAATTTAAACCCTGTAGATTAGTTGGCCAAAAGGTCAAAAACCATGGTTACCCAAAAAAAATCCCTCGTTGCCAGGACAACAACCATCATCGCCATTAATCAAGATTCAAAAAATAAAAGCACCAGAAAAAGGACAACGATTTACCAACGAAACTATCAACTCAAAACTGATCAGATTTATAAATCCAAACAAAACACCAAATAATTTAGCACCAGTGTTATCAAAATCTGGTTTTAGCAACACCACCCAACCACTTAAACATCATCAGAACACCTAAACACAACCGATTGAAACCACCAAATAACCAAACCAGTTAGATTCGCATGTTCAGATGATGGTTGTATCGGATATTTCGGTTTGTGGTGGTGGTGTTGATGGCCATGATTTTAAATAATAGTGGATATGAAATACTTTGCATTGTTATTGCTTAAAGTTATTTTTAATTAAAATTGTACAGTTATTGTTAGAAAAACGTTTAACCTAATAACATTTGCTCGCCGCAAAATATAATTGTTGATAGAAATAATGCCTAAAAACGTTATTAATATTTTTCGATCTCACTACGTTTTGATAATCACAAAATGTAAAAACGCTCAATGTAAAATTAAACGTAAACAAGTAATTAGTAATAAATTTTTATTTCGAAAATTTAATCACTTAAAGGTATGAATAAATAAATGCTTAATGCATTTTATGATCAAATGAATTTTTATTCAACCTCACATTTTTTTGTAAAATGTTACAAACATTTTTATAACTTTTAAAAAACATTTTGTACATTTAAAAGAAATGTTTAATTAAAAATAAATATTTTGAATTCAAAGTTTCTACCTAAAAACGGCTAGAAATGTTCCAGAAAATACCTCCCCTGGAAAAGATAAAAAAAGGAGCGTCTTAGCCTGGGTGCCCCCCTTAAATACAAGGACGGCCCCCTTAGTGATAAGGGGGCCGGCCATAGAGCTAAACGGGGCCAGCCAACAAAAACGCTCTCCAGGCTTACTATAAATATTGGTCTATTCCTCCACTGATTTTTCTCATATTTTGCAAACTCATTCTTTTCTGTCTAAAATCAGTCCATACAACACCTACATTCCTTGTCATTTAATCTTATGCTTTTGTTTTACAAGTGATTCATGATTAATTCCTTACGTGCCAAGAGAAGAATCTTCTTTTCATCAAGTCATGAAGTATTGTAGTTTTTGTATTTTGTCACTGTGAAGTTGTATTTTATCTTGTAAATCTTTCGTATATTTTATTAAGGTGTTATTTTGTAGTTGTGGGTAATAGGTTAGAGTGTGAGTGTTCTTTGAAGTATAGTACTAGCTCATTGTGTGATAAGTAGTAAGTAGTGTTTTCGATCTGGTTCGTGATCGTGAGTAGTGTCTAGGTGAAGTGTTGTTTTGAAGCCGTAGGAAGTTGTGAGCTTAGTGACGATGGTGAAGGTGATAGTGAAAGTAGTGAAGTGAAGAAGAAGTGTGGAGTGAAGTGAAGTTGTGAATTGTTGTGAAGTAGTGCGAGTTAGTATTTTAGTCCTCAATATACAAATGTTGTGGTAGATTGGTTCTAGTAGGATTAGAACTCGACATTTGGGCTTAGTGTCGGAAAATCAGTGTAAGATTAGTTGTTGTACGATTTTCATACGCCTAAAGGTGTTATTGATGTAGTGACGAGGTAAACTCGCGAGTTTGGTCTCGGGGAGTGGAGTAGGGCCGAAAGAGGTGCTTCGTTACCGAACCACTATATTCAACTCTGTGTTGTGGTTTGATTCTTTCTAATCTTATTTTCTTTGGGGGGGGTCTCTGCATACTTAATTTATTCATTTTACTTTACTTACTTTTATTGTTATATTTGTGTACATATTGAGATCACATAACAGATTGAATCTAAGTTTTTATAAACAACCTATTACATCATAAAAATTAAAAAGCTACGGTAAAACAGTTAAAATATTCACCCCTCTTCCTAGGTTTTTCACAATTGTATCAGAACAGCCACGTACACGTACAAGATTTTTAAAATATTACTGTTATTTTAATAACTTTAATCGATCCTATGAATTCGGAAAATATTTAGAAGGGCATCTATGCATAGGGACACCACTATTTGAAGTGATGGATTTATTTATTGGAAAAATTAGATTAGAAAATTACGTGAAATACATAAGAATCTAGATCTTTTGCATATTATTACCTATGGGATTTTTCTACCAGTCAAATAATCTGCGAAACCAAAAAGGATGAATTGTTTTATACCTTTGATAACACAAAATGATGATCTTAAAAAGTAAACTCTGTTGTTTAAAATAATGAAGCTAAAATTGTTAATTTATAATGCTCTGCCACAAACCAAAAAAAAATTAAAAATAGAATACAAAGAAATGATTTTTATGTGTATAAAACGGCAAAAGAAATTTGGGGATACTTTACTAATCACTCTCCAATGTAATATCAAGTCAAAGATAATTAATTAGTTCTTCTTGTTCAACATTTATGAACAATTTACGATTCCGAAAAGGATGAATCAATAGATAAAGGTTTTTGCTTGATTAACACTATTTTTATAGTCTAAAAGACTTGATTAGGGTTTTTTATAGCAAGTATTTTGTTAGGAAATTTCTTAGGACTTCATCTAAATGCACGCAACGGGTTACGGCTATTGAACAGGTGAAGGGATTTTATCATCTCTATCGCTTGATGAAATTTATTTGGAAACCTTGAATAGTTTATGTAGTGATAATAAAGAAATTTTCAGTAAATGGTTAAAGATTCCTAAATGGTTAAAGGCAAAAGAGAACAAAACAGATCTCTTGCCTGAAAGGCTAAAAAGGAATCTAGTGATAAAGATAGTTCGACCTCCGATAGTGAAGAGGAAGAATACGCTATGGCCATGAGAGACTTTAAAAAATTCTTCAAAAGACGAGGAAGATTTGTAAGATAACCACACGATGAAAGAAAGTCATCCCAAAGAAATAAAGATGACAAGAACAAAAAAAGCAAAAGAAAATGCTTTAAATGTGGAGAACTAAATCATCTCATCGGAGAATGCCCAAAACTATCAAGAAACCATAATCAAAGAGCCTACGTCGGAGGATCATGGAGTGATAGCGACGAAGAAGGAGAAGAAAAGACTAAGGATGAAAAATGTCTTATGGCTAAAGCATCCAATGAGGTATCTTCCGAAACTGAATTCTTTAGTGACGACCTATCATCATTAGATGAAAAAGATTTAGATAGTGAATATAATTGATTATGAAAAATAGGTCTAAAAGTCATGGCTAAAAATAAATCACTAAATCTTATTAATAATCGATTAGAAAATGAAGTATTCGAACTAAAAAATAAACTATCTAAATTAGAAAAAGGTAAAGAGGTTAATGAAGAATGTAAAATATGTCAAGACCTCAAGTTTGAAAATGAAAAGCTTAAGGAAGAAATCTCTAAGCTTAATCAATTTAATAATAGTAGTCACTCACTTAAGAAAATAATAAGTTTTCAAAAACCATCCGGAGATAAATCCGGTCTAGGATTTAATTTTACCAAAGGATCAACAAGTGAGACTAAACAAGTAAATTTTGTGAAGTCACAAGAAATTAAACCTAAAGAAAAATTAGTTGAATCAAATTCAAGCCCAAGACCAAAATTTATACTTATAAACAATACTAAAATTCCCATTGCAAGCGATGATGAAGTAAAACGTTTTTATAAACCTTTTTTAAAACCCGGAGTCGGATTTACTAAACCCAAAATGAGATCTAAAACTCCTCCTCCGAAAAGAATAAATAATTCTCACCCTCGGTCTAAAACACCACAACCGAAGAGAGATCAAGGTAGACAAAATTACCCTAACACCAATCATTCAACATGGAATTATTCACATCAACCAAGCTTCGCTCCATGGGGAATGTATTCACCCTATATGTATCCGAATCAAATGCAACCTATGCAAAATATGTTCGGCACTAACAATTTCGGACCCATGAGACATTGGGGACCAAATGGTTAAATTGTCACAACGTCTAGGTTGACTTGTTTAAAGTACATTCTTTGGAGTCTGACGAATGATTTGAAGATCATACTCTCTCAAATTCTATGACGGAGTAACCAAAAGATCTTACCCTCAAAGCTTTTTCTCTTGAAGATGTTGAAGAAAACTCTTTATAGGCAAAGGTATGTCTTCTTTTCACTTAGAATGTAGATTACGTGCTAATTGTTAAATAATTATGTGTCAACATGCTACAAGTAATATGTGTTATATATATATATAATAGAATATAAATTAAGCTTGAGAAAATGGTGTAGTAACTAGAAATGCCATTTGAAGAGTTATCTAGAATTAAGTAAAAAGCATGAAATTGCTAATGACGTAGTTAAATTAGGATTCTCTACGTACCTCTATAAAATGGAAATCTTCTATGTCCACTTGTAGTGAACTCACATAGATGAAGAAAAGTGAGTTAGTGGGTAATAATTAACATATAAGTAGGATTAGTTTTACACAAATCTTAAGCGCCAGAAAGGCATGATATCAAAACACTACGGATGAAACAAACTCCCTTCAACTACGACATCCGCCTCGACTACATGTCTATAATGAACTACGTCTATCGGAACCAAGCTTTAACTTCGTTCTATTATTTTATCGTCACGTATTAATCATGTAGGTTCCTAATTTTCACACAAATATGAACTAGAGAGAGAAAGCTAAAGAGAGAGAGAGTGGAAGGGAGAACTCATATGAAAAACACACTAAATGTGTGTGTAAAAATGATTCAACCAACACCCTTTTATACAAAGGATAAACCGGGCTTTCCATGGACTTTCTATGCTTTAGCCCTGTTACTTACTAAATAATACATAAAATTATCTAACTATTAAAAGGCTCGTGAGATCGATAATGATCGTCACTTCACTAAAAATTAAATTCCTAACAATCTCCTCCTAAGGGACGATCATTGAGATCTCATAAATGATCAACACTTTCTGTATTTCTAACAATCTCCCCCTTAGGGGTGATCATATAGATCTCTCCTTGTGACCTTGATCATTAATTGTTGAAGCTTCTTGTCTTAATCTTGAGTCTTTTTTGTGTAATAGTTGATCTTTTGTCTTGCATCTTTATGTAGTAATCTTTGACTTGTGGCTTGAGTTTGTTTCTTTAAGATTGTCATTGTATGTGATCTTGAGCTTTCTTGAGATCATCAGCCAAATTTAATCTTTAATCATCATCTTGTGATCTTTCGCCATCTTGTGTACTTGTGACTTTCGGGCCGACATGCTCATACTTGTTGCAATTTTAAAAGCTTGACTTTATGTTCGTATTTCTTCTTCAATTCATAACTTCATCACTTTGACATACTAAAGAAGAAGTTGATATCAGAGTTTATGGAAGCTTTAGGTCATTCTTTCTTGATGTTATAAAGTCATTGAGTCTTGAGTATGAGCATGTGGCTATGAACTTGACTCTGCTGGAACAAGGTATCTGCATCTCCATCTTTATGTAATCCTGAAATAAAATAGTTAGCAATAAAGCTTGGTGACGAATATGGCTTTGTCATTCATCGGGTTCGGTTGCATTACCTCCGCTTCCATGAGGGACGTTTTAGAGTATAAATATTGTATGTGATAAGGTAGATTCATTTATAAGAACCTCCTTGACATGGTTTCTAGCTCAAAGTGTTAGATCCTCTAACGCAGATGCATTAGATTCACTATACTTGCTAGTATCTCTTTACCGGATACCTCAAAGCAAGCTACCTCACTAATAGTATTGCTACTAATAGAACGGTAAGAGTGAATCAGTGATTACTATCTCCCCGATTGAAGAGAAAATGATTTGAAAATATTAGACGAATTTATTTTTTTGTGCATCTTCAGGTTTCTATCTAGTGAATACGTGTCACTGGTAAAAGTGTTTTTTGTATCACATCGAGAGTTTTTAAGCTTTTTTTTTTTTTTTTTTTTTTTTCTATCATAATTTCATCATTTGCAGTCATAATCTGACCGAATCGGATGCCCAGTTCACAATGTTTGATCCATTTAGGATCTCAAGTCACCTACCTAGAGCTTGTTTGATGTTGGCTCTAGCAGGATTTCCATCTTCACTGTGAATACTTTCGTATCACTCGGATGTTCTGGCAATATCACAAGGATAATGCGTAGGACTCGTAAGATTATCCTTGTTTTCACATTGTGTGAAGAACAAGTAACATGAAATAGTGTTCTAATGAGATTAATTGATGATCTCTTGGCTCTAGACTCAATTGTGCGTTTTGGTTTTAGTGATCGGAGGCTGGAGCGGACTGCCACCTTTTCAATATCAACTAACTCGGAGTAAGAAAGTCAATAGATAACGTGTTTAGTCTCTGTGAGAAATGAAACAGAGATCTTTTGAGAGATTCTGAGTGGCTAGGGAGGGTTGTGCATTGCATCACTGGGTCCATGATGTCAGTCTTCAATGTCAGCAATCATCATTGTGATTCTGACAGCAGATGTATTGACCCGGTTTCTGCCTAAGTGTATGGAGGGCTTCTTTCTTTACACCCTTTATCCTTACATTTATTTTTCATTCTTCAACCCCTTCAGTGCAAACCGAGACTTCATGACTAGAACCTTGTTGGGTTTGTTCCAGTTCTAGCTCCATCTCAGTCAGCACTATTCCCTTATTCTCACTTTTACTCCTTTTTTATGTCATACCTAAGGACTTCTACACTAACTAGTGGGTTGTCCCTGGGTAGATCCCTCCGGTTCTGGCTGGATCATGGGAACTAATACCTAACCTTACCAACCTTATAACTCCGATAAAATTAAATACATGGTCGGTCTTTTTGGTACAGTTCACCTTGCCATAAAACCAATTGAAAAACTCAATCAGGTACTTGTGATATAAATATCAAAGCTTTTTGTACCTCAATTGTTTTGGCTTTTCAGAAACGCTCCCCCTCAACATGTGCATCGATATTTGAAAGTGTTTAGCACATGTAGGATGGAGTACACACATGAGTCCATAAAATCACATTTTTATACGTTTTCATATTTTAATCACATTTTCTCCCCTTATCAAAAATTTCAAACCCTTTGATATTTTAGATATCAAATGATTCAAATATGTTAGAAAACTGGGAGAAAAATGTGCCGATTATGCACAAGCCGATTAGGGAACATATTAATGCTCCCCCTCAAACTATGAGGGTATGTGTGAGTGTCAGGTATAATAATTTTGAAAGATTTTGAGTTTAACGAAAAACTCATGAAAAATTTATACATTGACACTTAACACCTAAAGATACACTACATAAAAATGTGTTCACAAGATTATGTATGAGACAGGACCTGAAAATGTTCAAACCGAAAATGACAAAGTCATTTTATCCATGTCAGCAATCTGTAGTCCGTCTCGATAATCTCCTTTTGGAAGTTGTCTTAGCTTCCCCCCGAACCAGCAATCCTTTATTGAGTAGATTCATAGATTTCTTGCAAGCCGCATTAAGAAGACTTGATGTGCAAAGCCCAAATGTCCGAAGTACACAATTAATTCGAAACCGTAACACCAAAGTCAATTAAGTCCCTGATGAGCGTATTTCTCCTTACAAGATAGTGATGATATAAATTGAAACACCAAGGTTAGCTAAGTCTCGGATGTCACAATTATTCCCTCTAAATAGCCGAAATGATAATACCTAAGTCAACTAAGTCTCGGATGTAAACATTTCTTCCTGCAGGATACTGACTATCTAAAGGTATCATCATACCTATGTGTACGTCTTTATCAAATATTTCTACCTTTTTAATAATAAGCTTAGTGGTTGACCGGTCGAGGAAACATTAATTGAATCAGAAACAATCTTCTCACGCTAGAATAAATCTTCTAACAACACTTTCCCTTTGGTATCTCAAATGATGCATACTAAAAATAACAAGATATCTCTTCCCCCATGTGGAAGAAATAGTACACCTGAAAGTAACACGTTAAAACGCTTATTTTCTCTACGGTTATGAAATTTGTCTTCCCGGAATGGCCTAAAATGAAAGAAGGCTATGGACTCTATCACGTGTACTTGTTGTACGTTCTAGTGTATCTACTCCTCCCCCTTGCTGGTTTTGATACCTTGGAATCAGCAAAACCTTGTACGCACATATACTTGAGATCGTGTTTGAAGAATTAATAAGCTTAAATCTATTTCGTGAGAATCAACTTCAAGGCTTTTAAAACTATGAAAGTATTTCCAAGCATTCCTAAGTCTTTTTACAAACTATGAGATGTTGGCAATATTGGTCGTATGTAGTTTAAAGCCTGAATTCACTAAGTCTTAAATTGCAAATAAGTCCCTAAAGTTTGAAACAAATGACATCTAAAGCCCTTGTAGTTAATATGAATTAACTCCCCTTTAAATTGTGATCCGTCATTATCAAAAACTTTATTTGTTTATTCCGTGACTTATTTTGAAAGACCGTTTTAAAAGATTATTTGATGGCACTTTCTCCCCCTCAAATAATGACCCGTTTTCTATTTAAAGAGCAGTTGTCATTGTTTGAGTGGTCGAATTGTCTTTGAAAATCTTTTTGTGATTACTGAAAACACTGATTCATTTTGAAGATAACTTTTTACCAATAAAAATAAGATTTCTCTTATTTTGACAAATAAATGCACTGACACGTATACTTATTTGAACAATCTTGGGTTATGAGCAAAGTATGCATAACCCATGATGCATAGATATGAAGTAATCCATGCCCGGGAAAAAATTAATTACCCGTTGTCAGGAACAGTTGTCTTTTTGACGACATGCTTTCCTCAGATTTAAAAGCGGGTTGCAGTCTGAAATAACTGCAAGCCATGAAGACATGTTTTAAAATTTTAAACTTCTGCTATAACTTTATTTAAAGACCCGCGTCATTATTGAACGACATTTCTAGGTCCGTAAATATTATCGATTTTCAGAAGACATGTCTTGAAAAATATTTTTGGTATTTTCTATTTTCTGATTTTTATGGTTTTTTGTAGGTTTTATATTTTTGTATTTTCTTTTTGTTTTTTAAATATATACATAGGATACAAGAAGATTTCTCTTCTTTTGAAGATAAAGCGCACTGAAACGTACACTTTTCTTTTCTTTGAGGAGCGGGGCCTGAAGTGTTGTCAGCAGACGCCATTGTACATGTTCATCATATTTGAATTCCTTGAACCCCTGGTTTCTGAGATATCAGTCCTTTTAGCAACCAAACTCTGAGTCTTTCCTTATTCGGATTAAAAGATGTACCTGCACTTAGGTTAAGAGTACCTGCACTGACATTAAGAATTTGATCGCATTCATATGGGTTAGTGATATCTTCATTTGAACCATTTGGGGGTTTACTGTCAACCTTGGTTGGGCTATCGGTGAACATCTTTCTAGTAGGTATCCACCTAAGACCAGCAGTCTTGAAAATTCTACCTGTCGGTTTCCACCTAATACAAGATCTAGGAGTGTGTGGTTTCTCATGCACAGCGGAAGACTTATTGAGAGAAAACCTTTGTCCTATAGCAATCTGCCTAACAGGTTTCTGAGTATGACTCTTTGGTTTTACGAATTTGTTGTTGTTTCTAGTCTTAGGGGATTGAACCTTAGCACGATAATTCACCTCTTTCAGGAACTTTGTTATACAATCATCATGATTTGCATTAAAGACACATTTCTTACAAGTCGAGCAAACAAAGTGTTTGGAGTCCAAAAAGGAACTAGAATTCCTAAAGTGATCTACTTGCGGCACACCGTTTGACATTCCACAACTACTCTTAGATACAGGCAAACTCTTAGATATTTGATTGTTGCTCCAAGGATTTGGTTTACTACTAATAGTAGTGTTTTGAAGGCTAGTAGTATGCATCACCCTAGGTTTATGATTCGTATTTTTGTCTTGTGTCTTTTTCTTAGCTTCCTCTAGATAGTAGTTATGAGTTATGTCATTTGACCCATACGATTCTTTATAACTATTCCTAGATGAGCCTGATGCAATCACATGATAAGGTTTTACAAACACAGATTCTCTAACTTTAGGCAAATAGTGAGGAGTGACTGGTTTTGGCAAATTGTTTATCACATCAACTTGGGAGGCAAACCGTGGTTTTGAAAATTTTGGTCGTTCAGATCTAAACGCAGTCGGTTGTCTAACAACTGATTGGTTTCTAAGTGGTTGTAAAACCGGTTTCCCCAAGATTGATGGTTTTGCAAACTTAGTATTCACACTATTTCCTGTTAATTTTCTTAACTTGTTTTTTAATGCTGCAATTGTAAACCCCTTTTCCTGAAGTTGAGCTTTGAATTCATCATTTTTGGCAATCAAAGAAGTTGTTTGTTCTATAGTCTTAGTTCATGTTACTTTGATAGAATCATACAAGTCTTTGTAATGCTTTTTCAAAGTCTCATTTTCCTTAAGTAATTTAGCCACTTTATGTTCCAATTAGATGTTAATTGTTTCAATTACATCAATGTCATGTTTAACCTTGGCTTCATTACTTTTCTCATGCACATTTTTAATTTGTTTCTTCAAGTTGTTGATCGTTGAGTTTTTGGCTTGTAGCTGAGCTTTCAATTCGTTTATCTCAAAAAATTCACGAAATTCAAGAGAATCCTGATTCTTACATGGTTTGTTACTTTGAAAACTTTCTTCCTTTTGTTGTATTGAAATTTCAAGTGAAATACAATGTTTTTCAAGTTGTAAAAATCTATTTGAAAGTTCATTATAAACTTCTTTTTCAACCATATCTTTCATTTTGAAAAGCTCAGCATTAAGCAAAGGACTTTTTACTTGATATTGCTCAGCATCCTGGTCAATCTCTCCTCCCCTATAACTCATATTTGTTGAATCAGGAGTGGTATTGCTATTAATCTTTTCCAACAGATTGCTCAGTATGCTATTTTTAATTAGCAAAGACATTATGTTGAGCAGTCAATTATACCTCAGCAAATAGCATTTGGTCATTTACTGGTCTGATATCTGCATCCACAACATGTGTGAGATAATTCCCTGAACTGCTGCTTGTATCTTACTTTTCAGATTCTGTCCCATTGCTTTCCATGACAACCAAATCAACATCCACTGCTTTACTCGAAACGGCCTTACTCTCTTGCGTCTGCATCAGTCTTTTATTCACCCTTCTATCATACTTTCATTTATGTTGTGCTCTTTCATCAATGGACTTCTTAACAGATTCCATGTGTTGGATCAATGTATTACGGAATTGTTGAACCTCGGTTCGAGTGTATGCTAGAAAGTACTTGCTTATCATTAGATCATCAAAACCAACGAAATAATATTGTTCTTTGATGAATGTCTGAAACTGTGTCATGAGTACTTTAAAAGCATCCATGGATCTAATTTCTTGAAATTCTTCTTTGTCAAGTTGTTGTTCTAGTTGATCCAAGTTTAGTAACATTGTGCCTGTGAAAGTCTGAACATCTTGATCAAAGAGTGACGCAATGACCATTCGTATCCTCCCTCGGATCCAGGTCTTTTTAAGTCGCTGATTGAAAGAACCTTGAGATATGAATGAAGTAGTCGAAAAGATTCCATGCAACTTTCCTTTGCTTTGTGTTGCATTTGTTGCAACTAATGCAACTCTCTCTCTTGTGAATTAGAATTCAAAGATTCCATTGAAATTTGATGTGTGAAATGAAATTAAGGATCTTAAGTAGATTAAGTGATTTGTTGTGGTTTGTTATTCGGAAAAAAATCGTTTTTGACGTGAAGGTACTTAATCTTAATTAACGATGATTAGAAAACTTGAAATAAGGACTAACGATAATATTATTTAAAACCAAATGGTTAAAAGTGAAAAAGTTGCAAAACAAAAGTTAAAAATTGAAAATGTTTTAAAAAATAAAATCTAAAATGAAAAATGATTGAAAATAAAAGGTTCAAAATAAAATTCTTGTAAAGCTAAGGGCTAATATTAAAGTTATTTGAAAATTAAGGACTAAAACTAAAATTATTGAAAACTAGAAGGTTGAAATTATAAAATTCAAATTTTTAAACAATATTAAAAAATTATTTCATGCGGTACATTATGTTTCTCCTTCTTCTTCGTTAAATATACGTTTTTTTCTTTTCAATTTATTTTTTCCCTTTTTTGATCTTGTTTTTTGATGATAACACAAAAGTAAATATGCTATGATGATCTATGAAGGACCGCGATCGTAATGATATTAGTTAGAGGACCTGCGAACAACGAAGTTGAAACCCGAAAAGCCCGAAACAACTCGAAACTTAATCGTTTAAGCTTAACTCTTTTATATGACTTGTTCTTAATGCATGTTTTGTATAAACGATTAAATTTTGGTATACAAACTGCTGCTTAATTGTTAACCAAACCGCTGCTTAAGTTTTGAACAAACCGCTGGCAAAAATTCAAACGGACAGAGTTTCATTTAGATTAATCATAGAAAATGAATAAATCACTGCTCAACCTGTAACAAACCGCTATGGTGTTTAACCAAACCGCTATGTACTTTCTATTCTTGTATTTTAGCGAAACAAACAACCTGTGGTACAAGACAGCTAAAAAATGGATCTATTACACCTTTTTGTCACGGCCTTGTGTTCAAACCATGGACCACAAACAAGAAACCCATAAAAATAAGCTTGAAAATAAGTTGTTTACCACGAGAATAAGCCACGAAAATATAAACCTAAATACGCTAGTTAACGTTTGAAACTAAAAAGTACATGTATTTGTGTTTTGGGATACGTTTTAAGCTTAAAAAAAGAATAAATAAGCTCGTGTATGAAGAGCTTTATATAAGCTGTAAACCCATATAAGAAGCCACGAAGATGTTTTTCCTATAATCTCTAACAGGTTTGTAATAAGAAAGAACAAGCTTTTGTGACAAAATAAGCTAAAAGACCTATGAAACTCATAATTACCTCGCGACCAAATAAGCTATAAAAAACTGAGAATAAGTTTTTCTAAACCTAAATAAGCTGCAAAGTATTATCAATAATAAGCTACTTTAAAGTTGACTCAATAAGCAAAAACTAAAACTAAAAAAAAAACTTAAGTCGAGATGTTTAACCTTATAAAACGTAACCTGTAAGCCCAAATAATACAATAAAATCTTTAAACCCAAATTCTAATGTGTCATGCGACAAATGATATAATAAACCGTTGATACAAATGTGTGTTTTTGTTTTTATTACACACAGTTTGAAAAAACCAAATCTCTTACATACGAAAAGAAAATAGCACGTCTAACTAAAAAGAAACATTTAAAAAACAAACTATGATTAAAAAACTAATATGAGAAGGCCTGTTTGACTGTTTTGAAAGAAAGAAAACAACAATGATTGTTAAATATTGTTTGAGATAAGTATTCAACAAATATTGTCGAGACTTATAAACTCAACATAAGCGACTGATGAAAGTTTTTCAAGAAAAAAAACAACTAAGTTATGAACCACAAATTAAAGATTAGCAAACAAACATTGACCCTTGAGTTAAGCCCACGATGACATGAGCCCAATAATCTTAAAACAGTTATTGGCCAAGAAAGTAAGGAGCTTTTGATAAGCAATAATAAGCCGCACTAAAATAAGCAATAATAAGCTTCGAATAAGCTTAAAAACGAACCACAAACGAAAACCACTAAATTCACCCCATGGCTCTGATACCAATTGTAGGATATTGGAAATCATAACACAAGGGAAGATAGATGGATTAGCCAAGTCTAGAGAGAGAAAGTTAGAGAGAAAAGTTTTCTAGTGAGAGAAACTGAACTTGTATAATGAAAATGACTAACCACCTCTTCCATGGCATGGAAGAGGCTTATATAGTGTCTTACAAAATCAGCCCTTAGGCTATGGTATGGGCTTACACGTTGGGCTTTATAACCCGGCCCATTAGCGAACATTATATTAAACGTTAAACTACGAGCTATAATAAATGGTACAATACACGGGGTGACCGAGTCTTTTTCTAATATCTAACAATCTCTCTCTCTCTCGCCAAGAAAACATTCTAAATCGTGACAATTAATTATTTCATCCGAAGTAATTAATCTATTCAATTAACAAGAAGTTTATTAAAAACGTCACTAAATCTTCGTTAAATCTCTTCTTGGCTTGACAACTTGATTATTTCATCCGAAATAATCAAAGTACTTTTAATTAGCGAAAGGTTAATTAAAATGTCAATCAAATTTCGTCAATCATCTCTAAACCTCTTCTCAATCTAAAATTCTTGACAACTTAAAAATTTCATCAAAAATTATTTAAGTTCTTTTAATTAAGCGAAAATTTAATTAAATGTGTCAAGTATTTTCGTTTTATCTTCGACGTCACTTTTAGACAACTAGAGTATCTTAAATAACATTACTAGTAGCTCTCGACGTATTTTGATAATTGTATATTGACAAAATTAGTCAAAATCAAAAAACCAAGAAAATCTTGGTCGTCAGATAGGCGGCCCCCTTATCTTTAAGGGGACCGGCCATGTTAAAAGGGGCGGGCCCCTTATCACTAAGGGGACCGGCCACTTAAAATCGCCAAACACCCTCCTTCAGCGTTAAACACAAAACCAAACACTCATTCTTGTTCTTTCCCTTCTTCCTGTTGTTGCTGTGACGAAAACCCACACACCAAAACCTCAAAATTCAATCCTTAAACTCAAAATCAATCCAATTTCGCAAGGGGCAAACACCAACAACGTGATTAACAACATATATTGTAAGATTGTCCATACTTTTCTCTTTCGATTTCATCCAATTTTGTTCTTAATCAAAATTGGGTATTTTTTATTTTTTTTTATCTTTTATATTCTTATGATTAAGTCTAAGTAATTCACAACTATAATGATTCCCGTAGAAATAGGAATTCAAAATTCCCAATAGGTTTGAATTACTAAAATTGTTTTTGGTCGAAAATTTTATATACATACATTTTTGATTTTTCTTTTACCTAGAAAATTTTAAAACGTGAACTTATACATTGTTGATTCATGCCAAAAATCCGTTAATATGATCATATGTTGATTATCAAAGTACACATGACTCAATATATATTTTTTGACTCAATTGGTAAAATTCTATAAAAATAAAGGGGTGTTTGGTTCATTTCCTAGGATCGTAATTTAGAGTCGAAATGGCCTTCGCTACATTTTTGTCACGTGTATAGACACATAACTAACTCATATAAGTCATCAAGATATATAATTCATATATATATTGATACATTTAATAAAAACTGTAAAATAAGGGGGCGTTTGGTTTAACATTTTAAAATTGTCATTTTGAGTCAAAATTAACATCATCCCATTTTTGTTAAGTCGCACGTAATGAACTTAATTTAGTCGGCGAAATATACTACGTAATGTATATCTTTCGACGTTCTTAGTCAAGACATATGTTAATGAAGGAGCGTTTGGATTATTTCCTAGAATCTTAGTCCAAGATCGAAATAATCCCTACTCTACTTATTTAACATCAAAACACTTGACAAGATTATACTAGATGTCGAAATATATAATTAATATATATTCTTCGATACTCTAGATTGAGTCAAAAATAAATTAAGGAACGTTTGGATTACTTCTTAGGTTTTTATTTTTAGAGTCGAAGTAATTTTTGTTCCACACATGTTGTTTTTAAATCGTCATTTTTTTATATTTCTCTTGTAGTAATATTTTATTTTGTTGTTGTCTTGTTTAGGTGACAAACATGCCTCGAGCAATTGTTGGTGATACCTCCCGTACTAAATCATATATCCCTAAAGTATCCAAAATAACCGGATTTTCTCCCGTCCTTGCTTAATTTTATAAACCAATCGAGAACCGTTGCATTCACGAGGGTCGAGTCGTGGATCAACTCTATTACAAATCCAACGGCATTGAGCGATAACGTTCGCTTCAATTTTCTTTTCGAGATCAATGAGCCAATCGTTCCTCGATTCATTCTAGACTTTTATAGTCAAGTCAAGGTCCAAACTGATGAGTACGGTTATCTTCTAATCTCATTCATGATCCAACATGAATTCATCACTCTCTCACTCGCACAATTCGGTCAAATTCTCAAAATCCCATATAATGGTCAAGCCGTCTTCACAAATGAATGGGATCTTGCATCTCTTGCATATTCCCAAGAGACTGAGGGACCATATCATACCGATCTTCCTACTCCTGACAATATTCGTCGATTTCTTCATTTGGACCGTGTCGAGTTGAACCGCACCATCAAAAGCCAAAATGTCACTCTCACTCCTAATCAAATTCTTACCAAAGAATTAAGACAAGACATGAAGCGTTGGGAAGAACTCATTCGTGAGAATGTGTTCGGACTAGGAGGCCACCGTGACCATCTTTCGGCTAGTCTTGCTCACATGTTGTATTGTATTGTTGCCGAAGAACAATATAATCTTGCTTATTTCTTTGTCAAACGAATCGAATGTGCTTGGGCTACTTCAACCGCCAATCTTCCTCACGGCATGTTCTTGACTCGTCTCTATCGACACGTCATGGAACATTATCCTCATCTTGACAATGGCATTTACAATGTCGTTGATCGAGTCATGCGTCCACTCGCTCTAAAATAAACCCGAAAACCCTAAAGTGATCGTGGAAAAGCCCGTCACTCCGTCTCATCAACATCCGCCCATCATAACTATGGATCTTCATCTCACCAATGAGATGATGACAAGGATGATGGTGCTTTTCGTGCTAGTACCCCATCTCCTACCACCTATCTTAACTCCATTCGTCCACTCAATTACCAAAGATACGACATTCCTACTTCTTCTCAACAAGATGATGACCTTTTCTTCGAGCGACAAACTGTCTTACTCAATCAATCTCAACAAATCCATGAAGAAGTTAGAGGTGGATTCAAATCATTCGGGAAGGCATTACGAGGAGTCTTCGAAAAGAAAAAGAAATGAAGATGTTGAATGATGGTTAGCTCGGTAGCATAATTTGTTTAGGACTTTGTGTGAACTTATGTTTATGTTTAATTACATGTATGATGACAACCCGACTTAGTCGAAAAAACTTGAACTTGTTTAGCTTGCTTAGGACCTTGGTATGTGCTTAATTACACATACCATTTTCCATTAAAAACGGACTTAAATGACTAAAAACGCACCAAAAATACATTATATTTGTATGTTTTACATTTGAATAGTGCAGGAACGGATATTAAAAAAGAAAGCCAAAAACGACCAAACCAAGCACGGGATGGAAAAGACAAAGTCAAATCGAAGCCAAAGTCAATCAAAGTCAAAAAGTCAACAGGAAAGTCAACCCCGAAAAAGTCTAAAGTCAAATGAAGAACTTGAGGGACTAATATTGCCAAACCTCAAGTTGTATTACAAGGGCTGAAATTACATATCGGGTGAAGTACAACTTTAGGGGCCAGTTTTGCCAAACCCCTAAAGTTGTATCATAAAAGGGCAAAGTTTGCAATGAAGTTATAAGAGATGAGGGGCCAAAGCTGCCAACTTGCCCAAAGCCATTTTTCCCGCCCAAACAAAACCCCAGATACAACTCACGGGTGTCCTCACCTTCTCTTACCCTGCAACCCTTCAACACCCTAGATAAAACACTTCCCCCTCCTCCACTATCACCACCTCCCCATATTTAATTGCCATGTTGGCAATCCTTCACCATTTCCAAGAGATTTCGATGGCTTAGATGACTCAAAAGAAGCACAAAAGAAATTGAAGGCTGGGATTTGTTTTAGAATCTCCTCACACAAAAAACACACTTGGTTTTTGTCTCTACAAAGAAACACAGAAGAAAGAAGAGAAGAAAGACCAAGAAACCAAGACCTTAGTTCATTTTAGTATAAATAGGGCCATTGTAACCCAAGAAAAGGGAGTTAGTTAGTATCGTTTTTTCTTTAGTCGTTTTTATCTAGTTCTTAGTTAAATTTCAGCTTATTTTTATGACTGCCTTGTACTCTTTTTACGAATTAATGAAAGTTTGAAGTTTATGAGTTAAAAAGTCAAGTTTTTAAATTCAACTGCTTAAGTGTTTGATTTGAGTTTAAAATGTGTTAAGAAGCTCTCACTCAAGCTTATTTATAAGCTGTTTTCATTAAGTAAACTAAAAAAGCTAATTAGTTAAGAAAAATCAAAATAAAAAAATCACACTCAAATATACCACAGCTTATGGATGATAAGCCAGTTCTGGATGGGCTTATGGACACTACTAGCTTGTAGATTCTTTGTTTAACCCTGTTTTGAGCAAGGGTGTTGTAAGTCTCTCTTTCTCTTATTTCTCTTAGTTACTGCAGAACTGTTTATAGTGCTTATTTGTTACCTATATTTGCTTATTTATGCTTTATCATGATGTCTAGTGCTTATCTTGCTTAGTTGTTAGTTTGAAAATAGTTTGTGTCACTTTCTTAGTTAGTACTGGTAGTATGTTTAGTTAATACTGTTAGATTGATTTAGCTTATTTAAGTGCTTATTCTTAATTGAAGCCTGCTTATAAGTGTCTTATTTTGTTACTTGATAATCTGTTTTTAACGATTTAGGACCAAATCAGTTTAAAATAAAAAGAAAAATGATTTTTGAAAACTTTAAGGGGTGTTTGGAACAAGCAGTACTAACCCATAGTTAGTACTGCTGGTTCTATTTTTGGGATTTTTAAAGCTAGCAGTACTAACTTAAAGCTAGCAGTACTAACTCCAAGTTAGTACCGATAGTTAAAACTGTTAGTACTGTTGGTTCAGTATTGCTTATCAGCTTATTATTTCTGCTTATTTAAGATTTCCTTAGCTTTTTAGAGTAGATTAAGCCCATTTTCGTTTACTGTCTTTAGTAGAGCTTATTTAAGCTTATTCGTCTTTTCAAAGCAATTTTAATAGTTTATCAGTTTGTAGCTTTTTAGCTTATTTGCCATTTTAGTTTATTCTAGTTGCTTATTCTCATGCCTGAGTGCTTATTAGGGGTAGTTAAAGATCTGTTTTAGCTTATTCGCTTATTTCTTGTTTCATTGTGTTTTATTAGAGCTAGCAGTACTAACTTAAAGCTAGCAGTACTAACTTAAAGCTAGCAGTACTAACTCCAAGTTAGTACTGGTAGTTAAAACTGTTAGTACTGTGGTTAGTACTGCTGAGTTTCTCTTGTTTAACTTGGCTAAATTGCTTGCTGAATTTGCTTATTTAGGGGTAGTCTAGCTTATTTGGTTTTGTCTTAAGTTTATTTGAGCTTATTTGTGTCTTAGTTTAAAAGTTTTAAGTGTTTTTACCATTCCTAGCCTTTATGCCTGCTCTAGCTTATTTTCCTTGCTTATCTTTTCGTGCATTTGCTTATTAGTTTTAGTGCCCAATCATATCCTTGTCATATTCAAACATCGATTATCAATTCGTCATTCGATTTTCCATTCAAGCCTCGTTGGGACATAACGACCCGGAAATATTCTATACTACTTCCGGTTTCATTGATTTTGCGAATTTTGATCCTTGTTATATATTTATATTTGTTTATATTTATCTATATATAAAAAGGAGTAAGAATGCGCCAAGTCAAATTTTGGCGCCGTTGCCGGGGAGCGCTTTGAAACGAATTATCGTTACGTTTGACAAGTTGTGTTTGAATTTGTGAATATATCTTTTATTTAAAAAAAAGTACAAAAATATTTTTCATTTTCTTTTATTAGTATAATTATCATATAAAAACAAAAGAAAAACCAAAAATAAAAATATAAAAACATTTTCCATAAAAAGAAATAAAATTCACAAATTGGTAAAAATACCAAAATATAATATTCTCAATTGAGGTATTATCATAATAACTTCCGGTGAACTTGTTGGTTCCCAACTCGAACAAAAGATTTAAAA